>JARYGA010015022.1:0-44583 GCA_030545235.1 Helianthus tuberosus
GGATGACAAAGTCGGTTGGGATTACCATTTGATTTGTTTGAACCAAGACATCTTCAACTATACCGATTGATTTTATTACTTTCCGATTGGATAGAAAAATGGGTATTTGAAGTGGAGAAAAATCACTAATACTAAATTTTTCGAAAATGTAGTTAGGCATTATGTTAACACAAAGATCTTTATCGATTGTGACATTACTAATAAACGAATTTTGAAAGAAACATGGAACCGGTGTGATGTTAATTTCAAATGGGTCTTCTTTTATTAGCGAAGTTTGATCATTAGTTAACTTAACACTTACCGTTTCGTCAATTTTAGTGTTAGTGTTTAACTCTTTTAAAAACTTAGCATGAGTGGGTACTAAACAATGGTTTTCAAAAGAAGGTGTCAAGAGATTAATTTCTTCAAAATTAGACTCTTCTTGGATTTTAACGTTGTCGGACTCACCTTTTTCGTTGTTTAACTCATGTGTCGGTTTTTCACTTACTTGTTCTTCCATTTTTACATTTTTAGTTATCTCTTCTTTTTTTAATTCTTCTCTTGCGCGGGACTCCTCTTCCCTTGCGCGAGCTTCTTTTATACATCGATCGATAACTCTAATGTGTTCTAATATCCTATCGGTCACTTCGGTTATAGAAAAAGAATCGTTATTTTCTAAGCTTGAATCCGGTTGTTCGACCCTTTGTTCCTCATAATACCCATATGAAGTTGATGGTTCACACCATTGTTCTTCATTGTAAGCATATGATGGATAAGGTTCGTAATTTTGTTCTTCATAATACTCGTATGAGGTGGGTTGTTCACGCCATGGTTCCTCATAATAAGCATATGAAGGCGGTGGCTCATATCTTGGTTCCTCAAAGTATGAGTAAGAAGGCTCATACCTTGGTTCATCAAAATATGAGTATGAGGGAGGAGGTTCATACCTTTGGTCTTCATAGGATGTGTATGAAGTTGATGGTTCGTACCTGGACTCCTCATAGTAGGTGTATGAATTGGATGGTTGATATGAGTGATTATTTTGAATCGAACGTGCATTACGACAATTAGTGCAATAATTACCCCTATAATCATCCTCATCATAGGTGTAGTTGTAACCTCCTGAGTATTGATCCATAAGAATCACTCAGCAGACCACAACCGAGTCTCGAGATCAGAAAACAAAAATAAAAACGGAAACAGAGGCTGGACACGGCCCCGTGTTCAGTGAGCACGGCCCCGTGTTCAGGATCTGTATCTGGGCGTTTTAATTAAATTTACTAATTTCGTTGAGCACGGGGCGTGTTCAGTGAGCACGGCCCGTGGTCAAGCTTCTGTTACTGGGTGTTTTTATGAAAATGCTAGACACGGCCCCGTGTTCAGGTTACTGTAAATGCAAATCTAAACTAAAATGCAGAAAAAAGTGCGCGCTTTTAAAAAAGTTTTGAAAAACTGATTAGGCCGTCGATTTTAAGCTTTCTTAAAATCCTTGTGTCCCCGGCAACGGCGCCAAAAACTTGATGCGTGTGAAGTGTTATATATATTAGGTGTATATTTTAAGCCCTTTTTAACACTTATTTTAGCCAAGTTTTAAATTTATAAAACACGATATTTCACTAACACTAAACCCACATATGGGCAAGTGCACCCATCGTTGAGTGTAGTATAGCGTTGGTAAGATACCGAGGTCGTCCAAGGACACAAGAGCTTTTAGTACCGGTTTATCCTCAACGTCTAATCAAAATAAAAGTTTAGAAAAATGTTTAAAACTAAGAAAAATAAAAACTAACTAAAATGCTGAAAATAAAAATAAAATAAAAACAGATAGACAAGATGAATCACTTGGTTCCGACTCGTATCTAGTATAACCTTTGATTATTTCCGCACTTTTGCACATGATTAAGAGATTATCTTAGTTATTGTAGTAGGCCCCTCTTTTGAAGGTGACGTTACCCTCACCCCAGTAGTTTGAGTCAGCAAGGATACAATCCTAAAAGGGTGGATTATTGGAAGATAATGAATTAAGTTATTAATGCAGTATTGTGGTAGGCCCCACTTTTGGCGGTGACGTTACCCTCGGCTAAGTAGTCTGAGTCAGCAGGGATACAGTCCTAAATAGCCGGGTTATAGTATTAATAGTAGTTAACTTATGAGGGGGTCAAAGAGTTTGGACCCCCGCCATCCAATACCGTGAAGCATTGAAGGAGGTCCTACTAAATTTGACCCAGGTCCATTGCAGGACCTCTAAACGCTGAATAATGGCAAGACCTTTACCAAACCGTTCCCTTAACCCCCGACCAGGTAGCCAACATACCTCCATATAGACCGTGGAGATATGAATGGTGAAAATCCTTTATTTTATATAGACAGTAAAATAACGCCAAGACACCACGGACAAACGATAAGGAAAGATCACCTTCAACATAAGTAACTAGTTATTAAAGTCATTAATACAAAACCAAATAAAAAGTGCAAAAGATTAGAAATAAAAAGTATTATACTAGACACTTTGTCTTCACCAAGTGATGTAAGAGACTTAGGCAAACATGGCCTTGATTGTCAAGAACTCTTACGATCAATCTTGGATCCCGAGACGACTCACACACTCTACGATGGACAATGGATGATGGTGGTGGATGATGGTGTTGTGATGGTGGTGGGTGGTGGATGAAGTGTGAGAGAGGTGGTGTGCCAAGGGATGAGTTGAAATGAATCCAAGCACTCCTATTTATAGGCTGAACAGAGAGCTGGGCACGGCCCCGTGCCCGTCTGACACTCTCTCTCCTCATTAATTGTAATTCGCAATTACAATTAATGCGCCTGCTGTACTTTCGACACGCCCCCGTGTCCGCTGGGCACGGCCCCGTGGTGGGCAATAGAAGCTTCTATAGGTTTGTCTTTTCTGCTGCTTCTTGGGCACGGCCCCGTGCTGGCTGAGCACGGGGCGTGTTCAGTCTTCTGACTTCTCTAATTTGCTTTGGAAGGTGCCGTTGAGGGGTCGGGCAGTCCACTAATGTTCCTTTTCTTGTATTTATGTTGGATTTAGCTGTCTTTTTGCTTCTTTTGCGTTTTTGAGCTCATTTAATCCTGAAAATACAAAAGGAAGACAAAAACACTCTTTTTCCAATATTAGTACTTAAAAGGGTTAGTTTTATGCCTTATTTGATGTAATTTATATGTTGCATTTTACACACATCATATATAAAATACCGCTTGGTCGGGCATTCGACCTTAATCATTTGTTGGTTAAGTATTATCGAGATGACCGTTTAAATTGTTTTGTTTGCTTAAAGCCTTTGGGGGTTAATGACCATGTCCCGGATATCCCTGGCATCATTTTACGAAATGGCCACGACCTAAGCACGGGGCGTAGGCGTACGCCCGTCGGTGTCTCATTTAAATAATGTGGTGTGTCTATTGATCTTTAACCCGGCACGAACCGGGCTACTGAACGCATAAGAAACATGTAAATCTTTTACGAGTATTATATTCAAATAATTATCCCAAGTTATAAAATATTATTTGTGCCTTGTGCCTTAAATTCATTTTCTTAAACTCTTTTCAAAACGAGTCGGTTGATTGTATTTACCAGTGTAAACTGACGTATTTTCTCAAAAAGGTTAAGTGTAGGTACTACGCGTAATAGGCTGGCTTTTCTCCTAGCATCCACAATAAGTCTCGCAAGCTTGGATGTCATAGACTGTTGAACATTGTTTCCTTTTATTTTAATCTACCTGTGGATTTATATTCAACTATTTGTGATACTTAATATTACAATATTGTTTGGTTGAAATGAATCTATACTTTGCTTCCGCTGTGCATTTAAATATTGTGTTGTTTGACTATTATGTTACCAACCACGTCACGATACTCCCCTACCGGGCCCACCGGTAACACGTGGAAATCCGTGGTGTGACAATTCGTGTGGAAATCGGTTAGATCTAAGTTGTTCTTGGTGGATTGAGGCCAAAACATGAAGTTCTTCAAGAACTCATGATGACATCATCCTTGAACACCTCAAATCTAGTGATTTCACGGTTAAAAGTTAAGATTCAAAAGATAGAAAGGTGTAGGAGTGCGTGTAGGTCAAGAAAGTACAAGATTTAGGATGAAATCTTACCGGAATTGAGAGAAATCGAAGGAAAGGTGAGGAGAGCGTGCTGTTCGGACAAGGTTTCCAAAAGTAGAAAGTTTGGAGAGTGACATGGGTATTTATAGGATTCCAAAAGAGGAAAGGGCTGTCCGGTCGGATGGTTCACCGCCCGGATGACTATCCGGTCGGATGACATCTCGGTCGGATGGCACCTGACCTGTGACCAGGTGGCTATCCGGCCGGATGGCACTTGGTTCGAGTGTTTGACGCGATGATTTTTGGTGTTTCGATTTCGATTGCGAGCGGTTCGATACGATATGGTTTCCTAGTCAAATTACTTTTAATCCCAACCACTCATGTCTCGCACTATCCCTTCTCCACTAATTATCATAGTTCGATTGTGATTCGAGTTCGATGTCGATTGAGTTCGATTGCATTTCGAGTTTCGATTGATTTCCACAACATACATAAATAAACATGCACAAGTAACACATAAGGCACACACACGTATAACCATTATTCCAATCGCGTAGTTCGGGTTTCGATTTGATGTCGATTTGATTAGTTAGCTTTATCGCATTGTTACTTCCTATAATTCACAGTCGTAGGTCGATTGAATAGCGATCAACATACGTCGATTTATTATGATTATAGACACTTACTCCACATAATAGCTAAAATAAAAGAAATCTATTATTAGTCGGTTGTGCGAAATCGGTCGTTGACTTGACCTCGACCTTGACTTTGACTTCCCGAAAACACGGGGTGTAGTCCAAACACAATTGGATCTCTTAAATTTATATGGCCATTCACATGGAGCAAGCCCCTTTTCATTCTGAGCTATCAACATCCACTCGGAGGAGAGATCCAGCCCGCGTTTCGCTGACTAAATGCCAAACAAGCCATATTGCAAGTTGATAGCCTCACGTTAGTTCTGTATGTGATTTCAAATTGAAAAGTGCATATCATTTTTTGTAATTGTTTTCCTCTTTAGTTTTGATTACTTGATTGAGATTACATGTATTAAATAGGGAAGAATAAAAACTAATATTTAGGTACAAAGTCATGAATGGGGAAAGAATAAATAAGTGGATTTAATGGACTAAATGTATATTTTGGTGCAAAATTTGCGTTTCCTTAAATTGTGAATAGATTCATTTCATACTCAAAAGTCTCTGATGGCGGTGGCTGAGTGCCTAAGGCTTTTTATTTTTTTTATTTTTTTACACTTAATAATAATAACTATTTAATATTTTATTGATTCGACCACATGTAACACAGACGTTTTTATCCCGTTAATAAATTAAAAAACAACAAAGTAAAATGTTATTTTTGTAATACACAAGTTTATAACCTAATAATAGAAAAATAAATAAAAAAACAAAGTAAAATGTTCTAATATGTAAATAGTATATCAAAGTTCTTTTTACCAAAAACGTATTTTGACGACTGTGTGTGTTAACTGATTACATTATATTTATTCAAGTCGTGTAGTACACGTGCTTATTCAACTTATGTTATACACGGGTAATTAAAGATGTAACCTTTTTATTATACAGAAATATATTTAATCAACCCGTGTAATACACGGGGTTCTAACCTAGTATATAAATAAAGAAAAAAAAACAAGAAACAAATGGGAGCCAACCCGTCAAAAATAGATTTTTAATCATTTAAAAATATAATCCAAAAATCAAAATATATACAAAGAATGAAAAAAACAAGAAACAAATGCGAGCCATGTATTGAACCCATGACCTCCCCTGTTTCACCGATTTATCACAACAATAAAGCCACTGGACTATCCTTTGTGCTTGTGACTTGATTCTTCTGGTAATAATTTTAAACGAAAAAATTACACCGTTGGTCTTTGTGGTTTTTGCCAAATTTCAATGTCGGGTAGTAATAGTTTTTTGTTGCAAAATCAGGTATTAATGTTTTAATTTGTTACAATGTTGAGTACTAAGGCCAAATCTTGTCACAATGTTGAGTACTAATGGCAAACCTTGTTAATTTTTTTGTTAAATCTTACTAAGGGGCTGTTTGGTAGTCTCTTAATGACCATTCAGATGCTACCTCTTAATAGTTTAAAACCTCTGAATGAATAAGAGGTAATCTCAAGTCTGAATGGTTAAGAGGTAACATCTGAATGGTAAATCATCACATGTCACATTCTTCTACCTTCTCATTGGGAAAATTCTTAATGGTTCCATTAAGAGCTAGACTCTTAATAACTATTCAGAGGCTACCAAACAGCCCCTAAAATGACTAAAATACTCTTTAATATCTAGAGAGTCTATTTTTTAATTAATTATATTTGACTAAAATAATTTAAGTTTTATTTATATTTATATTTATATTTTTATATTTTTCTGTTTTATTTATATTTTTTTATAAAATTAAATGGATTTGAAGTTTATTATTTATAAAATTTGAGTTTATATATAATAATATGCTAATAAAATAAAAATTTTAACTTAATCTAAATAATATTATATATAAACTCAAAGTTTATAAATAATAAACTTCAAAACCATATAATTTAAAAAAATATAAATAAAACTAAAAATATAAAACATATAAATGTAAATAAAACTTAAAATTATTTTAGTGAAATATAATTAATTAAAAAATAGACTCTCTAGATATTAAAGGGCATTTTAATCATTTTAGTAAGATTTAACAAAAAAAAAGTTTAAAATGTTTGGCCTTGGTACTCAACATTGTGACAAATTAGAAAGTTAATACCTGATTTTGCAACAAAAAACTATTAGTACCTTATATTGAAATTTAACAGAAACTAAAAGGACCAACGGTGTAATTTTTTCTTTTTAAAGAGAAACCAACTCAACCAGTTTTAATTAAGAAATAAAAGATGCAAAAACATGGGACTATGGTATGAATTGGAGCATTAGTATGAAAGGAAAACAACGTAGAACCTGATATCAACCCTGAGACTGTGGGGTATGGTAGGGCTTGGGTTGGAGGCATGAGTTTACACGTGGAGTTCGAGCCATCCACCGGTGAGTGACGTGTCCATGGGGTATGGCGGGGCTTGGGTTGGGGCGTGGGTTGGCAGTTTATTAAAAAAAATTACAAAAAATTAAAAAAATATACACAACATTAAAAAAAAGCCTAAAATTTTATTAAATTCTTAAAACGATTACAAAATAAAAAAAAAACCTAAAAACGATTACAAAATAAAAAAAAACCTAGAGCGTTAGGTAAATTTCAAAAAGCGCGAGCTTGTCGAACGGCTTTCGCTTCTTGCCCCGAAATTCAATGTTCGCCACCGCCACCCGGTCCTCGTGGCTTAACTCACCGCTCGGAACGGCTTCGTAGTAGGCTTTGAAACGATTAAGCTTGGGCCGTAGCTTGCGCCATTTATGTTGGCACGCGTTTAAGTTGTGCCGGTCGTGTCCGACGTTATGTCGGTAGCTTGCAAAGGCTTCCGGCCAATATCGGGGTTGACCGGGTTGTCGCCCCTTCATAGCGTCAACGACGCTCGTGACGAGAGCTAGCTCTTCTTCGTGTGTCCAAGAGGCCATCGGTCGGCCGTAGCTCGCGCCATTTATGTTGGCACGCATTTAAGTTGTGCCGGTCATGTCCGACGTTATGTCGGTAGCTTGCAAAGGCTTCCGGCCAATATCGGGGTTGACCGGGTTGTCGCCCCTTCATAGCGTCAACGACGCTCGTGACGAGAGCTAGCTCTTCTTCGTGTGTCCAAGAGGCCATCGGTCAAGTGGGTTGGGGTAGCGGGTTCGATCAAGTGGGGTAGCGGTGGACAGCGATTGTTGGGGTAGCCGGTGGGGTTGGGGTTATATTTATAGTGATGTTGATGGGTTGGGGTGACCGCTTGGGTTGGCCAAACGGTTAAAATTTAAATTTTAAAATTTAAACACCCCGCTATGATATGGCCACCAAGCGAATATGAGTCCGCCACATAGGATCGCTAGCCCGCCCCACGCCCGGCTTTAAACTCCCGCCCCTTGGGCCACGCCCCAACCCAAGCCCACCCGGAGTGGTGGCTTTGGCGTTTTCAGCCAACCCACGCCCCAACCCAAGCCCCATACCCCATGATGGAGTGGTTTTTACGTGTTGGCGTGGTTCGGGAATTGGGTGAGACCCAGGTTCTCGTCCAGCGGTCCTCCTTTATTTCGTTTTTTATTTTTATAAGTTTCTATTACAACACATAGATCCCTTTACTTTATAACAACACATAGATCCCTTTACTTTATAACATTCCATAGTTAACTTGGTTAAGTGGTTTAATCATTTTCTTTATATCACTTAACCAAACTTAATGAGGTTTCATTGTATATAATTATTGTTTTTAAACTTTTAGATTAACTCAAAGTTTAATTTAAATAAATAAAAATTCCATCAAAAATAAATAATTCGATTAACAAGGGTTGGATCTGATTTTCAAAAAGGGTCGACTTTTTTCTAGTACTCATTTTGACCGATGTTACATATAACATAGGTTCAGGGATGGAAAGTCAGAGATAAAAAGAGATAGCGATGTGGCGTTAGATTGTCAGTCTAGAATTAGGGAAGGGTATGAATTAGAGGTGTTAAAAAATATCCAAATCCGAACTATCAGAAAATTTGGATATTCGAAATTTCGGATATCTGAAATTCGAATATCTGAATTTTCAGATTTGGATTCGAGTAGTGATTTATTATTTTTTCGGATATACGAAATATCTTAAAGTTTGTAATTTCTTTATTATTTTCTATTAAATATCTAAAATATCCGAAAATTTATATTTGGATATCCAAAATATTCGGTTTCAAATAAATAAAAAATAAAGTAAAAAATTGGATATTAGAATATCCAATTCACTGTACGGTCAAATATCCGAAAATGCAGATACAGATTCAGATTATAAATCATGTATCCGAAATTCGGATATCCAAATTTTTAAATATCCTGAGTTGAACACGTTAGAGATATTGTGTGGCCTAACCCCAGTTCATCCACCTCGAACTTGCCACCTATCATTATGTCAATGATCAGATATGACAAAAAAGGGACACCATGATTTAACATTTGAAACTAATATATTTGTACCCCTATTGCCGTTTAAAAAGGGGTTTTCTAATGGCACACCCCCTGTCTATCTACACACTTTTTCAAATCAATACGCATCTTATAGGCCTATACGATGCGAATTGAATTAAAGTAAAAAACATGGCAGACTGACAGGTGCAGGTTATGTCTGGCGGCGGGCTTGATACGCATCGTATAGGCCTATACGATGCGTATCAGGCCACTGTTTTTTTTTTAATTTAATTTTTGTTGTGTTGTGTCGAATGCAAACCCGAGAAACGAAAGGGATTTCGAGCAGTTGGCCGATGATATGATTGATAAAGATCTTGACATGATTATTTCCATTTTCAAGTATTATTAAAACCATTCAAGCCCACCAGTCTACAATGTGGTTCCCAATTTGCGGAACATAATCTCATATTGTCTAAAGAAACGTTTTTATCATGTGTCATGTGGTAAACAAATACCAAGGGTGTATACAGATCTCTATTCGGTCATCTTTCCAAGCTTTTACACACGAATATATGGTTCCCAATTTGCGGAACATAATCCCAGATTGTCTAAAGAAGCGTTTTTATCATGTGTCATATTAGATGTGTTATGGTGAGATTTTTCAAGTTTGCACAGTGGGAGAAAAGACCAGCACCTCTGTCAGTATTGTCCTTTAATTTCACATAAACATATATTCGTTTCATAACCTCCTTCTATAAATCAACCACAACTCACCCGATACGTCTTCTCTAGATCACACATGATAAAAGCGCTTCTTTAGACAATCTGGGATTATGTTCTGTTTCTTCAAGATTTACGTCTGATGTCCAAGTTTGATCACATTTGACTTCATCTGCAGCAGTCCAATGACTTTCTTGGTTCAATAATCCGACAATAGGGCCCACGGATCTTATGCCCGCCCGAGACCGACCTCTGGATCACACATGATAAAAGCGCTTCTTTAGACAATATGGGATTATGTTCTGTTTCTTTAAGATTTACGTCTGATGTCCAAGTTTGATCACATTTGACTTCATCTGCAGCAGTCCAATGACTTTCTTGGTTCAATAATCCGACAATAGGGCCCACGGATCTTATGCCCACCCGAGACCGACCTCTGGATCACACATGATAAAAGCGCTTCTTTAGACAATCTGAGATTATGTTCCGTTTCTTCAAGATTTACGTCTGATGTCCAAGTTTGATCACATTTGACTTCATCTGCAGCAGTCCAATGACTTTCTTGGTTCAATAATCTGTTCAATATCAGCATTGTTTATCACCCTGTGTGAGCATTGGAAGCCCGACAAACAGTCTTGCAATTACATCTTCAATCGAGACCGCATTATTAATTATAATGAAGCAATGAAGATTGAATGTGGAAAACCGCAACCGTTTTTTACTACGGAAACGGTGGCTATGGGAAATATAAACCTAACACGAACCACAATGGACTCAGACTCATACTACCCTTGCCGTTCCGTATTTTCTCATTTTCTAATTCTCGAAGAATCTCGTAACTACCGATATCTCATCCTTCTGTTGTTCAGTACTTCCGAGACGATTCAAGTGAGTCCTATGAAGCAAGTGTCTGTCTATTCAGTTGAGAGGAATCATTGCATTACATCCCCGTTGAAAACAAATTGTGTCTGTCTGAACCAACCGAAATCCACAAATTTCCAACAATTAACATGACATTGTTAAAAGTGAAAATCTAATGGAACACCTGATTGAGAGAAACTTCTTCGAGCTAACTGCCGATATCTCATCCTTCTGGTGTTCAGTACTTCCGAGACGATTCAAGTGAGTCCTATGAAGCAAGTGTCTGTCTACAAATTCCAACAAATTGTGGGTTAATAGATTCCGAAGGTGTTATTTCAGTTATTTCTGTTGATTCAGTACTTCAAGGCATGCCTGTTTGATTCAGTATTTCAGTTATTTCTGTTGATTCAGTACTTCAAGGTGTGTACGTTAAATACCGTTCACCGCTTTTTTAGTTGCTTCTCTTGTTAAGTGAGACATTTCATAGAGAACAAGTTCACAGGAGAATGAAATTTTATTGAAAACTTCTAAAATGTTAAGTGTTTGAGGCATGCATGTTTGATTCAAGTAAGTCCTATGAAGCAAGTGTCTGTCTATTCAATTGAGAGGAAAGATGACCGAATAGAGATCTGAACCAACCGAAATCCACAAATTCCAACAAATTGTGTCTAACGCAAGGATCTTCGAATTAGTTGCTTCTCTTGTTAAGTTTCTGAACCAAACGCTTTTTTAGTTGCTTCTCTTGTTAAGTTTCTGAACCAACCGAAATCCACAAATTCAAGTGAGTCCTATGAAGCAAGTGTCTGTCTATTCAATTGAGAGGAATCATTGCATTACATCCCTGTTGAAAACAAGTGGTTGTAATGATGGAACCCTTGATTTGAAAAACATTTTTGATAAATTTATAGTTCAATACGCATTGTATAGGCCTATACGATGCGTATTAATCGATGATTTTACTGAAATACCCCTGGTTTTCTCATAAATTCAGGGGTATTTTTGAGAAAATTCAAAGTTTAATACGAATCGTATAGGCCTATACGATTCGTATTAAGCCGATATACGATACAACATAGGCCTATACGATCGTATATGGCATTATTTCAAATTTAGTGTTATCGTGTTTCCCTCGGTTCGACGCGTATACGTCTCTTTTTTTGCCGAACTTTCGCATATTTTGTCGTTTTATTACGTATACCTTCAACATAAGTCGTTTTGCTGCCGTTCGGTTGCGCACGAATATCGTATTCTATGATTACGTACAATTTTGTTTGAAATCCACTTGTACTCCATAGTGCCGTATTATATGTATACGTGTGTGGAAATATCGTTAGTCGCGTACTTTGACGTATTTTTGCGTATTTTGACGTATTCTAACATATTGTTGCGTATTTAATAGTATTTTTGACGTATTTGAGCGTATTCTAACGTATTTTAGCTTATTTTAACCTATTTTAGGGTATTTTTTTTACGTGTTTTAGCGTATTTTAATGTATTGTAACGTAAGTTAGCATATTTTAACGTAAGTTAGCGTATTTTAACGTATTTTAGGGTATTTTAGCGTATTTTAACGTATTTTAGGGTATTTTAGCGTATTTTAACGTATTTTAGTTGGTTTCGAATATACCCAACGTATTTTAGTTGGTTTCGAATATACCCAAAGTTGTCAAATTCGTTGCGTGCATTCATATTGTTTTAGACAACAACAGATAATGAACGGATTGTTTGACTTCTTGTTCCTAATGTACGCCTCAATTCATCTTTTTTACTCTTTTCTTCGATTTCAACAAATCTTTTCAATAATCAGTACGCAACAAAGAGACCGCCTTGTTTATTTTAGAGTATTTTAGCTTATGTTGATGGATAACGCAAACACGTTCTCCACAGTTTGTTATTCAAATCTCTATTCGGTCATCTTTCCAAACTGCAACACACGATAAGTTCTCCAAAAGAATGCATACGCAAATCGTACCGGGACCACTGGAATAGACACATGTCACATAGTTTGAACAAGTCTAGAACACTCGTAATCCTCAACCGGCTTTGAAACCGGACGGAATCTACGAAGAAACTGTTCGATTTCACGGTGAGTGGAGAAATTAGCGACGGAGAAACTGTTGTAATTTGTGGATTTCGGTTGGTTCAGACAGACACAATTTGTTGGAATTTGTGGATCAACAGAAATAACTGAAATAACAGCTTCCTTTTCTCTCTCTGACAACTGATTCATATTTTTTACTCATTTTCCTTTAATTTCGAGAACATTCTCCGTAACATGAAGACGTGTCGGGTTCTTCTACTAGTGGTATTTTAATGAAGTATTGAAGATTGAATGTGCAAACCGCAACCGTTTTTTACTATGGAAACGGTGGCTATGCGAAATACAAACCGCAATCGTTTGTGACTATGGGAAACACAAGTTTTCTTTTTGAGCTTGATGGATGTCCGTTATCTCAGTTGAGGCGTGCATTGTTTAAATCTGAATATAACTAGATGTTACGTGTAACTTCATTAAACCAAGAACAAAGCCTATTTCAAAACACACGTGTTCGTATCAGCGTTGTTAACTACCAAAAGAATGCATAAAAAAATAGTTCTAGTGGACGAAGCAAAGAGACCGTTTTGTATCTAAATCAGGTTCTCAAACAAACCGTGAAATCGAACAGTTTCTTCGTAGATTCCGTCTGGTTTCAAAGCCGGTTGAGGATTACGAGTGTTCTAGACTCGTTCAAGGCATGCTTGTTTCAAAGCCGGTCCGGTTTCTCCAAAGCTGTTATTTCTGTTGTTCAGTACTTCCGAGACGATTCAAGTGAGTCTTATTTCTGTTGCAAAACGTAACCGAATTTTTGAAGTACATGTTCTCCGATACCTGATCGTGTTTGGTTTTGTTTGCGATTGAATCATCGATGTCCTTTATGTCGATTTCAACTTCCATTGATCAAATAATAAAAACCCTAAGAATGCATACACAAATAGTTCTAGTGGACGAAGCAAAGAAACCACCTTGTTAATTTTAATGAAGCAATGAAGATTGAATCTGCAAACCGCAACCTTTATTGACTACCAAAACGGTGGCTATCCGAAATACAAACCGCAATCGTTTGTGACTATGGGAAACACAAGTTTTCTTCTTGAGCGTGATGGATGTCCGTTATCTCAACGCTTCTCCTTACATTATTGATCTGGAATTGGAGAACCGTTGTTAATTTAGTGATTCTCAATCAGATATTATTTATTGAAACATAACTGAAACAGTCGAAAAAAAATAAAACAATCAGATATTATTTATCTGTGTGTGTCACATCCATCCTGTTATAACGCTGTTAACTACCAAAAGAATGCATACACAAATAGTTCTAGTGGACGAACAATATGGTAACAAGAGTATGTTGTTCCAAGATCAATTCCTTTGCTTTCTGCAATTCAAGCAGGCACGGATGCTAAACGTACTGTTATTACATCCGAGACGATTCAAGTGAGTCCTATGAAGCAAGTGTCGGTCTATTCAATTGAGAGGAATCATTGCATTACATCCCTGTTGAAAAACATAATCGATAAATTTAGGGAAAATGGGGTTGAAAGATGATAACCCAATAGTGGAGGATCTCATTCGACAGCTTCGATAAATTCAGGGGTATTCTCAAATAATGTTTCCTAGATGTTTGAAGACCAACAAACGTCCAAAGTGCTGCTTCTTTGTTTGCGTGACGGAAAGCTACCGTGTGACAGGAAGCTACCTTGCAAAAATTAAAAAATTAAATCGACACCCTCAATACGCATCGTATAGGCCTATACGATGCGTATTACTTTTTGGTAGGGGACAATGGCAGCCTTTGGCAGACATAGAAGGTTGAACCCACCTCAATACGCATCGTATAGGCCTATACGATGCTTGTTGAGGGTGTCGATTTAATCCCCCAAGGTGTACCAATAATACGACCCTTTAAAAAAATATTTGTAACCCTGTTTTCACTTTTGACTGTCATTTTTTTTTTCAAAAAACAACAAAAGACCTAGAACACATGCATCTTTGAAACTCAAAAGTTATAAACATCGATTAAACTCTTTTTAAAAACTTGTCCACCGACTCGGTGTAGGTTTAAATATCCAAGAAGCGATGACGCAAGGGTAAATAACTCGATTATGCCCGTGATTTTATAGCCTAATGGCATCTTGAGGGTGGGATAAGACTTTGAGACCAATAGGTCCTGGATTCGATTCCCACAAGGGGGTTTTCCCATATTTAATGAGTTTCTTACTGAATTGGCGTATAGGCATTATGTCTAGTGGAGATGTATATGATCGGGTGGTTTCGCTAGTAGCACGATGATACTCCAATAATCCGTCAGTGATTCAAATTTGCTTGTTATTAAAAATTACTTAACATTTTAAAAACATTGTTCAAATTATGCAATTGCTTTTAGAAATTTCCACTTGTCCACTGTCATCACCACTCCCTCTCTAGTCTAGGGCCGTTCAAACCGCTCGGCGCTCGTCGCTCGCTCGGCGCTCGTTCGGAAATTGCTCGGAAAATGCTCGTTCGATTTGACGCTCGGTTGTAAACGAGCCGCTCTGCTCGGTTCGGTTTGTAAACGAGCCAAGCATGAGCAAAGGTCCACTCGGCTCGGTTCGGCTCGATTTATTATTTTTAGTTAGTATATATATACATATATACATACATATACACATATACACATACATATATAAACATGTATATAAACAAATATAAATTATACATATACACACACACACCTATATTTATACACACATACATATATACTCAAATATAAATTAAATTTAAAGTTTTATGTATACTACTTTGTTAGATTTTGATCAACTATATACAAATTTAGAACTATATCTATACGTACTAACTCGATCACGCTAATAAAAAAATTAATATCAAATCTAAAAGTTAAACCCTAAACAGATAAACGACAGTCTGCTCATCGCCTCAATGTTTCATGCCGTTACCCTAAGTCAATCGTCTCTTGCTCTCAACATCTTTGTTCGTGCAATATGATCAGCGCCTCGTTGGCCACAACGTTGTTATTCATAAGAAAAATATTATGCCATGAAATGTGCTTGTTTATTAAGACATAAAAACTTGAGACCCTACATTGTCACTATCTCTCAGCAAATTTAAATCGGGCGACACGGTTGTCCAAATTGCTCGAACTTCGCTCGCCGCTCGCTCGAAGTATTTACTGCTCGGAAAATGCTCGCTTGATTTATGCTCGGTTTTAAATGAGCCGCTCTGCTCGGTTCGGTTTGTAAACGAGCCAAGCACGAGCAAAGGTCCGCTCGGTTCGGCTCGGCTCGTGAACAACCCTACTCTAGTCGTATTTAGTTTTTATTCTTTTGGAGTACTATTCAAAACATTAATGATTACTTTCCAACTAGGGAGATTTTGTCATGCATTGCGTCGGGTATTCAGTCTAAATCGGTTTGATTCATTACGGTAGCGGTATTGTAGCGACGCTTAGTATCGTGACCGAAAAATAATACCCAAAAAATAAAGTCCTGATATGCTCAAAAAGATATCGACACGTGTTTTTTTACATCGATCGAAAACCAAAAAAATATCATTAACGGTTCTGGTAGTACCGATACGAGTATTCATGTTAGGTCGGAATCAACATAGTATCGGGATTGTTGGGACGATATTAGTTCAGTTTGTCACGTTACTCGTATGGTAACAACCAAACTCTCGTTATAGTCTACGATACGAAAAAAATACTCTACTGTAAATACAAGTTGTATATCAGAAACCGTATAAATGAGGCGGTTTAGATAACATGTATGTTTCGATTACTTATGTACTCATCACTACTCACAACTCTGTGAAAAAAAGAAGTTATAGTAAGACATAGATAAAAATTAGCAAGTTAAAACAACAAAATGATCGTATCTTAAAATTTTTAAAGGAAAATATAACTATTAAAACATGAATAATATTAGGGGTTTGCTAAATGCACTTTTTTTACTAGTCATGCCCCATTTCTAAAGATACAGTTTAAAAGTTGTCAAATTTCGAACTCCCACTTCAAGCCGTTATGAACGAAAAAAATCTCACTTCAAAATTAAAATAACTCGCTTCAGTTTAAAACATAAGAAAACGATTTTTTTTTTCAAATAACAAAAAAATATTTTTAAATATAATAATGTTTTAAAAGCAAATGCTAATAATAATAATAATAATAATAATAATAATAATAATAATATGATAACAAAATGATAAAAAAAAAAAAAGAGTTTGAATTGTATTAATGTGAAAGTTAAAGGAGGGGGTATGTTCAGTAGAAAAGGGGTACATTTAGCAGCACCCATAATATTACGATAAAAAGTTCTAATTTAGAAACAGTTTTTGCTAAGAGTAAACTGCCATTTTGGTCCTTTCGGTTTGGTCACTTCTGCCACTTTACTCCAAAACTCAAACCTTTTGCATTTGGGTCCCTGTGGTTTCAGTTTTATTGCTATTTTAGTCTAAAAATGAAATCAGGTCATATTTGTCTTATAAAATCCTGCTATTTTGTCCTTTTCCTTATGGGCAAAATGGTCATTTCTTTTTTATAAATAAATACCATATTTTATAAGACAAATATGACCTGATTTGCCCCTAAGGAAAAGGACAAAATTGCAGGATCTTATAAGACAAATATGACCTGATTTGCCCATGAGGAAAAGGACAAAATTGCAGGATCTTATAAGACAAATATGACTTGATTTCATTTTTGGACCAAAATGTCAATAAAACTGAAACCACAGGGACCCATATACAAAAGGTTTGAGTTTTGGACTAAAGTAACAAAAATGACCAAACCTCAGGGACCAAAATGGCAATTTACTCTTTTGCTAATTAAAGGAAAATATAACTATTAAAACATGAATAATATTATTATAAAAAAGAGTAAATTACAAGTTTTGTCCTTTATGTTTACACCAAATTGCAGGCGGTGTCCTTTATCTTTAAAATTGACGGGTTTTGTACTTAATGTTTCAAAATCTTGCACGATATGTCCTTTGAGCCTAACCCAGTTTATTTTTTTGGTTAAATCTGGTCATGTGCCTTGCACATGAGGGCATTTTTGTCATTTCATCTTTCCAGGGGGCTAGTGTGTAAATAATTATTATTGAAGGACTATTTTATAAATATAAAAAGAGTAAACTGCAATTTTACCCCCTGAGGTTAGGGGTCATTGGCACCCTTATCCCCCCTAAGGAAATAATTGCAATTTTACCCCCCACTGTTTGAGGTTATGTCGCAATTTACCCCCCCCCCTCGGCTTCAATTTTGTTGACCGGTCAACATAAACATGGGAGGGTCAAAGGGTATAAAAGTAATTTCAACTTCATTGTACCTTATATAATAAAATAACCCCTAAACTCAACCTTATATCACAACCTTACCCCCTAAGTTTCCCCTTCTTCACTTCCGGCGATCTCCATTCCCTCTGGCGACCTCCATTCCCTCCGGCGACCTCCACTCCATCTTCTTCACCACTCCTTCTTCTTCACCACACGAGCAGATGACGAGTGAACATAATGCAATGATGGGTGGAGCTCCACCGGCAGAGCCAGGGCCGACGACCACACCACCGGCCACCGTCGATCCAGCTGTGGTCCAGAGATCCTCCCTTTTCTCGCAGTTTTCAGGTATAATCAAACAACTATTTTGATTGTGGGGTAAAATCAGGTCAGAACTAGTAATGGATGTTTCTGTATTTGCAGTGGACATGAGGATTCATGTTTCACTACGATCGATTGTGGTCTCATTGGTTGTCAAGATGCGAGGCCGCCCGTTCCTGCATTTCCAGTTTCCCCCTCAGCAGGAAATGGTTGTGTAGTGTAAGATACTTAAACTCTAATCTTCTAGGATCTTTTGGGTTAATATGTAGTGTAGTTGAACTCTATTTATATATTTTGGTATGCTTGATCATAGAACATGTTATGTTTGATCATAGAACAGATTGACTGTTAATGTGGGTTATATTTGACTGTTAAGTTGCTGTTGTTTAGTTTGATCATAGAACAGAACAGATTCAATGTTAAGTTGCTGTTGTTTGGTTTGGTCATAGAACAGAACAGATTGACTGTTAAGCATTGACTGTTTGGTTTGATCATAGAACAGAACAGATTGACTGTTAAGCATTGACTGTTAAGCATTAAAACTGGCTTGGTAAGTTGCTTCTGTTAGTTGCTGCTGTTTGGTTTGACCATAGAACAGAACCTTTAGCAATGGTGTTAATGCTTCTGATATAGCAATGGTTCTGATGCATTTGCATTTGCATTACAGAAGTCCTTTAACATGCCAGTTTTAATGCTTCTGATATAGCAATGGCTCAACCTTGCATTAAGGTACCATGGAACCTTTGTTTTCAACATGCCAGTTTTATGCCAGTTTTAAGAATTCTAACATGAAGTAAGAATTCTGTTACAACCTTGCATTCCAACCATGAATTCAATCTTTGCATTCCAAATGCTCTGGTTCAAAGTAAGAATTGTGTTACAACCTTGCATTCCAACCATGAAGTAAGAATTCTGTTAAATGAATTTGAATTGAATCAGTCAACATATTTGATGCCAGGGTGTTTATAAGGGTGGTGGAATCGAATATGGATGGTGGCGGGAAAGGTTTTGGAAGTTGCAGGGGGTAATTTTGCTTCGAAACACAAAGTATAGGGGGTAATAAGAAAGGGCATTTTAGTAATTTACCCCAAGTCAACAGATCAGCCAACCTATTTGATGCAAGGGGGTAAACATGCGACATAACAGCAAACGTTGGGGGGTAAAATAGTCATTTCACCCCCAAGTCAACAGACCAGTCAACAAAATTGAAGCCGGGGGGTAAAATTGCGACATAACCTGCACCGCCTACAACCACCACCTACAACCACCGCATCCACCCTCAAACGCCTACGACTACCACCTCCACCCTCCACCGCCTACAACTACCGCCTCTAACCCCCGCCTCCACCGTCGTTTGCAGACTAAGGAGATGGATTGATCGACAGTTGGATTTGATGTGGGTTCGAAGATGACGTCGGAGTTGATGTGGGTTCGGTGGTGTTTATGGGTACAATCTTCCATGATTGATTTGGGTTTTGGAGTTTGTGATTGATATTATGAGAAATTTGCAGTTTATTGAGAGAATTTTGGGGAAGATATGAAGATGGACGAATGAGAAACTGTTGATTTGGGTTTTTGGATTTAGGAGCTCTTGTTTCCTCATCATTTTCTATGATTTGCAGCATATTGGAGCAGAGAAGAAATTAAGAGTATGGGAAATATGGTACAAAATTCTTATTTTGAATTTTGAATATCTTGGTTGCAGCTATATATTTTATGTTGTGGCTTGTTGGTTGTGGTGGGTTTGGTTGCAGGTGGGTGGGGCGGCTACGAAGGTGTTGCAGGTGGGTGGCGGGTAGGTGGCTGTGGTGGGTTTGGTTGCAGGTGGTTGATGTGTGTAAAATGCAACATATAAATTACATCAAATGAGGCATAAAACTAACCATTTTTTAGTACTAATATTGGAAAAAGAGTGTTTTTGTCTTCCTTTTGTATTTTCAGGATTAAATGAGCTCAAAAACGCAAAAGAAGCAAAAAGACAGCTAAATCCAACATAAATACAAGAAAAGGAACATTAGTGGATTGCCCGAACCCTCAGCGGCACCTTCCAAAGCAAAATAGAGAAAACAGAAGGCTGAACACGCCCCGTGCTCAGCCAGCACGGGGCCGTGCCCAAGAAGCAGCAGAAAAGACAAACCTATAGAAGCTTCTATTGCCCACCACGGGCCGTGCTCAGCGGACACGGGGGCGTGTCGAAAGTACAGCAGGCGCATTTATTGTAATTGCGAATTACAATTAATGAGGAGAGAGAGTGTCAGACGGGCACGGGGCCGTGTCCAGCGGACACGGGGCCGTGTCCAGCTCTCTGTTCAGCCTATAAATAGGAGTGCTTGGATTCATTTCATCTCATCCCTTGGCACACCACCTCTCTCACACTTCATCCACCACCCACCACCATCACAACACCATCATCCACCACCATCATCCATTGTCCATCATAGAGTGTGTGAGTCGTCTCGGGATCCAAGATTGATCGTAAGAGTTCTTGACAATCAAGGCCATGTTTGCCTAAGTCTCTTACATCACTTGGTGAAGACAAAGTGTCTAGTATAATACTTTTTATTTCTAATCTTTTGCACTTTTTATTTGGTTTTGTATTAATGACTTTAATAACTAGTTACTTATGTTGAAGGTGATCTTTCCTTATCGTTTGTCCGTGGTGTCTTGGCATTATTTTACTGTCTATATAAAATAAAGGATTTTCACCATTCATATCTCCACGGTCTATATGGAGGTATGTTGGCTACCTGGTAGGGGGTTAAGGGAACGGTTTGGTAAAGGTCTTGCCATTGTTCAGCGTTTAGAGGTCCTGCAATGGACCTGGGTCAAATTTAGTAGGACCTCCTTCAATACTTCACGGTATTGGATGGCGGGGGTCCAAACTCTTTGATCCCCTCATAAGTTAACTACTATTAATACTATAACCCGGCTATTTAGGACTGTATCCCTGCTGACTCAGACTACTTAGTCGAGGGTAACGTCACCGCCAAAAGCGGGGCCTACCACAATACTGCATTAATAACTTAATTCATTATCTTCCAATAATCCACCCCTTTAGGATTGTATCCCTGCTGACTCAAACTACTGGGGTGAGGGTAACGTCACCTTCAAAAGAGGGGCCTACTACAATAACTAAGATAATCTCTTAATTATGTGCAAAAGTGCGGAAGTAATCAAAGGTTATACTAGATACGAGTCGGAACCAAGTGATTCATCTTGTCTATCTGTTTTTTATTTTATTTTTATTTTCAGCATTTTAGTTAGTTTTTATTTTTCTTAGTTTAAAACATTTTTCTAAACTTTTATTTTGGTTAGACGTTGAGGATAAACCGGTATTAAAAGCTCTTGTGTCCTTGGACGACCTCGGTATCTTACCAACGCTATACTACACTCAACGATGGGTGCACTTGCCCATATGTGTGTTTAGTGTTAGTGAAATATCGTGTTTTATAAATTTAAAACTTGGCTAAAATAAGTGTTAAAAAGGGCTTAAAATATACACCTAAAATATACGACACTTTACCGCACATCAAGTTTTTGGCGCCGCTGCCGGGGACACAAGGATTTTAAGAAAGTTAGGAATCAACGGCCTAATCATCTTTTATTTTTCTTTTTATTTTTTTTTTAGGATTTTCTTAGTTTTTCAGCTTCTGCAGAGCTCAGCACGGGCCGTGCCCGCTGAACACGCCCACGTGCTCAATCATTGGAACTGGCAATCCTGTTTTACATCAGACAGTAAGCTGAACACGGGGCCGTGTCCACTCAACACGCCCCCGTGCCCAAGTTTCAGTTACTGAAAACAGAACCGTTAGATCCCGACGGTTGGTAATTTCTGACATAAACATGAGTGATAGTAATTATTTTTACTTTCGGCACTCTATTGGTACGTGGTGTCAATTATGTGGTGGCGAACATGAAGAAGTAAAATGCTACTTCCTAAATTATAGGCCCCACTACATGGACCCACGATCTTTTCACAACCTTAAGAGGGGCGAAAGTAAAAATAAGCACTATTTCTCCCTCGAATGCGCCCAGCCAGATATTCTAGGGGAAATGTTCCTTAGCGAATTATTTCAACTAGAAGAGCTAATTCTGAAATGGATAGAAGAGCTTAGGAAGGATTTTATTAATCCACCCCAAGACGATACCCATGAAGAAATGTTGGAACCGCATTCCGCCAACCTCGTTGCTCCCGAAAATACCTTCGTACCTAGCAAAGACTTGGACGATAGTCGTCCCTGTGTCGATTGTGCCGTGAAGGACTCTCCATCGACTTCGTTCGGTGCATACATAGACCTGAGCGATTCGGCATATACCTTCTTTAACAAGAGCCCGGAAAAGGGTTGGACTTGTCCACCTAGAATGAAAATAGGAATTACCCTCACCGACAACCTCTTGCGTTCTCGCCTTAGTCTAGGACAATTAAGGTATATTAGGCACTTTGGGGTTGTTCCAACCAGTCAGGAACCACCCGATACAAACAAGTTCCTTAAAAAACTAGACAACTTCATAAAACAGTCCGTAGACACGGGGCCGTGCCCAGCCAACACGCCCCCGTGTCCATCGAAAGATTCCTTTCTGATCAGTACGTCAGAATACGGACAAACTATGTCAGAACTCCACCTGCACACGGGGCCGTGTCTACTGAACACGGGGCCGTGTCCAGGTTGCTGTCATTTTCTATAAATGCAGCCAAGAATTCTGCACATTTGGACCAACTTGGGGCAGAGATTTGCAGGAATCTTCTCTCAAACTATCCTAGGTAAGTCTAAAAGAAGGTTCCAACAACCCATCTTGTCCCTTCCTCTTTTAGTAATTTCCTTCTTCTTCATCTTTCTCCAAGAACTACCATTGAAAATTTGGAATTCCTCCAACTCCATGGTAGGGATAAATGAGTTTTGTTCAAAGAATCTTGGAAAAAAAAACATGTTATGAAACATGGTTTTAAGTTATTAGTAGCCAAAAAGGGCCTACAACATTCAGAAAATAACTTAAAAATACAAGTTTCCTTGTTCCAAAACTCTGCAGAAAGATGGACACGGGGCCGTGCTCAGTGAGCACGGGGCCGTGTCCGGTTACTGTTTCATTAAATAAGCTATTTTTAGTTTATTTTTCGTAGGATGTCGAGTGAAAACAGCGATACATCTTCTGTGCATTCGTCAAACAACCGAAGAGGAAGAAGACCCTCCATTGAAGCTACACTTGTTCACTATGTGATAGCATTAAGGGAGGCTCTCGACGAAATGACTTCAGTGGAGGAGGTCCTTATCGACCGTATTGACGATCTTACGATGGGACTTGAAAGCAGCTTCCAAGAAATTAACCTCTTGCACCAGAGGTTAAATATTCTTGTAGCACCTCCAATGGAACCAGTCCTTCCTCAGCAGGATTGGAACCTGGCTCTCGGAATCAACAACCCTACCGGGTGGGAAGACTTTCCGGCGGAACCTCCCATGGAACACCAACAAGAGATCCCGGTGGAAGTTGAAACTCCTCAAACTAATGCCAACGAGCCTTCTTTTCTCCTTCCAAGGGAGATAGAAGAATGGCTCGCCGACATTTGAGGAGAACCGCACTCGGAAGAAGGAGTTCACTAAGGCCTTGTTTAACCAAGATTGAGTATTTCTTGGAAATTTTGCTAAATTAAAATAAAGTAAAGGCTAGGACTCCATGGTTTGTTATTTCTTTTATCTAGTTTAATTTAGGATTATGTAAGTTCTCTCTATGATGAAATGAAATGATGGTTTTAATGTTTGGATGGTTTGTAATGAATAAAACACACTCATGGTGGTAAAGGATGAAAAGGGAAACGAGAAAAATGATCCCATGCACAAGGACGAGGCAACCCGACAATTTTCTCCCTTTCAGAAGGTTCAACACGGGTCGTGCCCAACCAACACGGCCCCGTGTCGAACCACCTGCAGAAAACGCCCAGTACAGGTAACTGGACACGGGCCGTGTTCACCCAACACGCCCCCGTGTCCAGACTTCTGTTTCTCTTATTTCAATTTTGTTGCTGGCACTTGAACACGGGGCCGTGCCCGGATAACACGGGGCCGTGTTCAGTGCCCAGTAACACAAAATTTTGCTTTTTAAACACTAATTTACACATCTAATCAACCTAAAAATTTATTTTTGGGACACATTGAGGACAATGTGTAATTTAAGTGTGGGGGGGATGCTAAAACCTTGAATTTTGCAAGTCCTAAATACAAGCCTTACACAAAACTCTATTGGAACCGCTAATCACCCCAAATTTTTTCAAAAATTTCAATTTTTTTTACTTGTCTAGGTTTAACTCGGGAAATTCAAGCTCTCAAAAAGGTTATATTTTTACAAATTTACAACCGATAGCGTAGTGATAAAAAGAACCAACATAAGAAAATTATGAAAAGGCATGACAAACTTATTTAAAATTTGATTATATATACTTGATCACATAAAAACCCATTTCCACAAAAGTGAGTTTTGAGCCTTTATTGAGCACACAATTTCATATCATTTGACTAAATGCTCATTTTTCGTTTCTTGTGTGAATAGCCGCTTGGTTCTTACGACTCTAGAACTTGCCATGACAATACATTCCCGGTCCTTATCAACTTAAACCCGAGTAAGTAAATGAAAGAGGCATTAGGACTAACCTTTTTCATTTCTACACCATTATTTTTCTTTTTCTTTTACCACCTACCCAAAAATCCTCCTAGTTAGCCCCTTTGAGCCTAAACCTTTTCGTTTCATCACCCAAAACAAAAAAAAAAAAAAAAAAAAAAAAAAAAAAAAAAAAAACCCTTTCACCCACCAAAACCTTTTTTATTTTTAACCCTTTATTTTAGTAACAAGTTCGGTTCTTCGAAAAAAAAAATGAAGCAAAAAGAAAATAAACAAACAAAGTAATCAAAAATAACTTTGTTTGAATAAAAGCTTCATTAAAAATAAAAAGTTGCAAAAATACGAGAACCGACACTTGTTACGCTTTTTAGCCCTTTTTCTACTAACCACTAACCCAACCACCTACCTTTAACCCTAGCCAACCCTTAACCCACAAAGTCCTCTTGATATCTACAAAGGTATAAAAGTTAAAAAGGAGGAGGATTGATTTCTTGGCAAGCCTATGGTAGGAATAAGTTCCAGGACCGCTCTCGAGTGATTCACTAAAAATACACCTTCGGCCGAGTGTGAGTGATTTCCCCATGAGGTATGTGAACTTGTATATAAATAGAATTTTAAAAAAGGCATGTTATGCCCAAATAAGTAATTTCTTTTATGAACAGTTCTAAATAAATCATTACGAATAGGAGTGTAAATAAATAAAAATAAAACCCCAAAAAGATCTTGGAAATCCCGACACTCTATGACAAGCCCAAAACCTTCTCTTCTACCTATTCCATTTGGGAGTGTAAGCCAAATATTAAAGAGTTTTGCTTGAGGACAAGCAAAAGTTCAAGTGTGGGGGTATTTGATGTGTGTAAAATGCAACATATAAATTACATCAAATGAGGCATAAAACTAACCATTTTTTAGTACTAATATTGGAAAAAGAGTGTTTTTGTCTTCCTTTTGTATTTTCAGGATTAAATGAGCTCAAAAACGCAAAAGAAGCAAAAAGACAGCTAAATCCAACATAAATACAAGAAAAGGAACATTAGTGGATTGCCCGAACCCTCAGCGGCACCTTCCAAAGCAAAATAGAGAAAACAGAAGGCTGAACACGCCCCGTGCTCAGCCAGCACGGGGCCGTGCCCAAGAAGCAGCAGAAAAGACAAACCTATAGAAGCTTCTATTGCCCACCACGGGCCGTGCTCAGCGGACACGGGGGCGTGTCGAAAGTACAGCAGGCGCATTTATTGTAATTGCGAATTACAATTAATGAGGAGAGAGAGTGTCAGACGGGCACGGGGCCGTGTCCAGCGGACACGGGGCCGTGTCCAGCTCTCTGTTCAGCCTATAAATAGGAGTGCTTGGATTCATTTCATCTCATCCCTTGGCACACCACCTCTCTCACACTTCATCCACCACCCACCACCATCACAACACCATCATCCACCACCATCATCCATTGTCCATCATAGAGTGTGTGAGTCGTCTCGGGATCCAAGATTGATCGTAAGAGTTCTTGACAATCAAGGCCATGTTTGCCTAAGTCTCTTACATCACTTGGTGAAGACAAAGTGTCTAGTATAATACTTTTTATTTCTAATCTTTTGCACTTTTTATTTGGTTTTGTATTAATGACTTTAATAACTAGTTACTTATGTTGAAGGTGATCTTTCCTTATCGTTTGTCCGTGGTGTCTTGGCATTATTTTACTGTCTATATAAAATAAAGGATTTTCACCATTCATATCTCCACGGTCTATATGGAGGTATGTTGGCTACCTGGTAGGGGGTTAAGGGAACGGTTTGGTAAAGGTCTTGCCATTGTTCAGCGTTTAGAGGTCCTGCAATGGACCTGGGTCAAATTTAGTAGGACCTCCTTCAATACTTCACGGTATTGGATGGCGGGGGTCCAAACTCTTTGATCCCCTCATAAGTTAACTACTATTAATACTATAACCCGGCTATTTAGGACTGTATCCCTGCTGACTCAGACTACTTAGTCGAGGGTAACGTCACCGCCAAAAGCGGGGCCTACCACAATACTGCATTAATAACTTAATTCATTATCTTCCAATAATCCACCCCTTTAGGATTGTATCCCTGCTGACTCAAACTACTGGGGTGAGGGTAACGTCACCTTCAAAAGAGGGGCCTACTACAATAACTAAGATAATCTCTTAATTATGTGCAAAAGTGCGGAAGTAATCAAAGGTTATACTAGATACGAGTCGGAACCAAGTGATTCATCTTGTCTATCTGTTTTTTATTTTATTTTTATTTTCAGCATTTTAGTTAGTTTTTATTTTTCTTAGTTTAAAACATTTTTCTAAACTTTTATTTTGGTTAGACGTTGAGGATAAACCGGTATTAAAAGCTCTTGTGTCCTTGGACGACCTCGGTATCTTACCAACGCTATACTACACTCAACGATGGGTGCACTTGCCCATATGTGTGTTTAGTGTTAGTGAAATATCGTGTTTTATAAATTTAAAACTTGGCTAAAATAAGTGTTAAAAAGGGCTTAAAATATACACCTAAAATATACGACACTTTACCGCACATCAGTGGTGATGGTGGTTGTAGATGATGAAGGGTGGTGGCGGTGGTGATGACGACGGTTGTTGATTTGGAGATGGTGGTGGTTGTGGAATGGTGGTGGTGGAGGGTGGTTGAATAATAATATTTTTTTAAATTATTTTGTTTTATTTTTTTAATAATACTAAATAAACAGGGTAAAAAGACTAAAATACCCATGGGTGACCGAATTTAACCAAAAAAATAAACTAGGTTAGGCTCAAAGGACATATCGTGCAAGATTTTGAAACATTAAGTACAAAACCCGTCAATTTTAAAGACAAAGGACACCGCCTGCAATTTGGTGTAAACATAAAGGACAAAACTTGTAATTCACTCATAAAAAAATTAGTATACTATAAAAAGGCTATGTCGGTGGTGGGGTATTTTTTTTAAATTTTTTTTTCTTTTTTTTTGTCTTCTCCAACATTTGAATTTTCTTTTTTTTTTCTTTTTTTCTTAATTTACGTTTTCGGCCCTTATGTTTTGTGTGTTGTTTCTTAAATACCAACTTCTTTTGCGATTTACAGTTTTCATCAACTTTTTAACTTTACATTTTTACCCCTTGCATTGATTTTTTTTTGGTTCAATGTTGTTTTACGTATTTTTTCCCATCTCTTGTAATGTACGTTTTCGGCCCTTATGCTTTGTTTGTTGTTTCTTAAATACCAAGTTCTTTTGTAATTTACAGTTTTGGTCAACGTTTAAAGTTTATGCTTTTACCCCTTGCACAATTTTTTTTTTCTTTCTTTTTTGTGGTTTTGTTTTTTTACTTATAACCTTTAATTTTCAGCATTGACACTTACAACCTCCTAACTTTCTAAATACTTTTAATCAACTTTTACGTCTTTATTTTTTTTTCGTGTGGCTATAAACTTAAGTTGATTAGCATTCACACTGACAAACTTTTTACTTTGTAAATACTCTTCTAATCGAGTTTCCCACTTGATGTAAGTTATGTGTCGACATACTTTTGTATCAGATCAAAAATCGGGTTGCCCCGCTGCGAAGCGCGGGTGTAACACCCTAGTTTTAATAATAAGGAATAAAACATTATTTCAGAACCGTGTACGATGCGCGTACGATCTCTCTCTTTTTTGGTTTTAGTTTTAACGATGGATATATAAAAAGAATATCATTTACACACCACTAATTATATATACATTGAATTTCGATGAAGAGTAACGTTACGTCTAAAAATGTGACACTTATTATAAAAAAATCTAATATAGAAACAGTTTTTGCCACATAGATGTGTGGTATGAGTGCTATTTTTTTACATTAGAGCCCACGGGGCGGTACGTGATAATATCACGGAAGCCAAACTTCTACGCGTTATTCCACCTAGACCTGGCAAACGGGTCGGGTCGGGTCGGGTTGGGTCATGGGTCAAAACGGGGTCGGGTCAGAACGGGTTCGGGTCAAAACGTGTCAATTAAAAAAAGGGTTGTTTTGGTTCGGGTTGAAACGGGTTCGGGTCGGAACGGGTTCGGGTCAGAACGGGTTCGGGTTGAAACGGGTCCGGGTCAGAACGGGTTTCGAGTCAGGTCGGGTCAGTTTTGTTAAAAAAATGCTTTTTGTTTTTAAAAAAGAGAGATTGTACATCAAGGGGCAATTTCGTCCTAATATGTTCCACCAAAAATAAAAAACTCACCAACTACTGTTCGTTGTTGATACGTTACCAACACACAGTAATGGTGAAAATCAATCAAACAGCAATATTCAATCTATTAATCATATGCCTACTGTTATCTTCATCATGTATACAGATCTCCTATTCTTCAAAATCACCTGGAGTTGCTCGTAAAGATGATATACCTTTCATCAAATGTCAAGTACGCGAGAAGCTCGCGAAGCAATTATACGAACAAGTTCGTGACAAACAAGCTAATATTTCATCGTAGAAAACCGATTCATCGCGAAACGGTTCGGTTCGAAACGGTAATGGTCGAAACGGTACGCGTCGAAACGGTTCGATTCGAAACGGTACTGGTTGAAACGGTACGGGTCGAAACGATTCGGGTCGAAACGGTTCGATTCGAAACGGTACTGGTCGAAATGGTTCGATTCGAAACGGTACGGGTAGAAACGGTACATGTCGAAACGGTACTGGTCGAAACGGTACGGGTCGAAACGGTTCGATTCGAAACGGTTCGGGTCGAAACGGTACGGGTCGAAACGGTACGGGTCGAAACGGTACGGGTCGAAACGGTACTGGTCGAAACGGTACGGGTCGAAACGGTACTTGTCGAAACGGTACGGGTCGAAACGGTACGCGTCGAAACGGTTCGCGTCGAAACGGTACGAAAATCGTCCCGACCCGAAACTCGTTTCGTGCGGAAACTCGTGCCGGCCCAAAACCTGTTGCGATCCAAAACCCGTCCGTGCAGAAACCCGTGTCGGCCCGAAACCCGACCCGAACCGACCCGTTTCTTTAAGACACTAACCCACATCGACCCGCTTCTTTAATGTTGTCGACCCGCTTTGACCCGAAAATAACAAGATGGAATTTCAAGTGACCCATTATGACCCAATTAGTTAAAATCTCTTACCCAAATCAACCCATATAATTTTAAAAGCAACCCAAATTGACCCATTTAGAAGGCTTTGGGTCAAGATTGCCCCCTCTAATTCCACCCCCACAAGAAAGTTCAACGCGTTATTTTATCACGGAATCGATTTTTCATTATTTTTATCACGTGTTATTCTTTTGTTTTGTGATGGTAGTTGTTGGTTTGGGGGAAATTGTTGGGTGTGGTTGTGAGTGATGACCACCCCCACTAAAAAAAGGTTGTGAGTGATAAAAAAATGGTTGATGACATGACAGAACTTGATTGGTGCTTGTGAGTGATAGAATTCTATCACTAGTGACCACCCTCTCCCCTTAGAATCACACAAAAATTAAATCCGGATGAAGAAATCATGAAGTTTTTTATGCAATTATGCCTCTTTAGTAATTAGGCAAGAGGGTGTGGCTTAACACCACCCCGCCACATCAGCCACCATAGCGCCCTGGGGCGTCATCGTCCACACCGTCGCAATTAAAGGGGGGCGCCATGGTCCTTCCGCCAGCACGTTAACGAGCAAATTTTGAGTGGATTGATGTGAGAATGGTCAAAATGACCGTTGATGAAACGGTAACATTCTTAAAAAAATAATTTTAAACTTTATAATTTACCTATAAATATCCAACTTTGTTTCATAAATTTCATCCCTTCTATCTCTATTCTTTATACCAAATCTCTACACACTTTTTCATAATCACACAATGTTTCCCAACAACCAAAACGTGTGGGATCCGAACCATCCGTTTTGGCAAAGTGCACCAAACAATCCCAACAACGAGCAAGAAGACCGTTATCGAAGAGACCCGCGGACAAGTGAGCTTGGATATTATCCGATGCCACCTAGCACCCCAACTTCTCCTCATCCGACCACTCCACCAATTCCCGGTTTTTACTAATATTATTCCCAACCTCCATTTTTTTTCCCAAAACATACCCCAAACCCAAAACACACCCGAAAATGAATCCGTACCCGAAACCCAAGCCGAACCCACTTCCTCAAAAGGTGGACGATCGAGAAGGCATCGTAAGAAGGGTGAGACCGAAACACGTGCTCCTAAGACGGTCGAAAAGTGAACGCCTCCAACTCTTGCGACCACCCTATTCCGACAACCATCTATGAGAGATAGAGAACAAGAAAGGCTTCAAGAGAAAGAGCTTTACTATGGTCCACTAAAACCAGATTGGATCGAGTGACAAATAGAAAAGCCAGATTACACAATCTACTACAGATTAGATTAGTTGGTTATGGTGCATGTATAAAGACTCTATTACCACAAATATAGTTAGTTATGTGTATACGAAACGGTGTAATGACCTCTAAACGCACCTAGATGTGAAGTATCATTACTTGTAAATCATATAATTATAATTGCAACTATGTGTAACCATGTAATCATTTGATTAAATACTTATGTTAGAAGTTATTTTAAGGTATTAATAGCGTTTTGAAAAGTTATACACATTTGTGAACTCATTATCTAATGTTTTTTAAATGGTTGTAGAAATATATAAGTGGATTTCAATGATTTATTTGTAGATCTAAATATTACAAAACTATTGTATTTACTTGGTGTTCGCTTGCGTGAGTGTGATATTTTTCCTAGGCGAAGGTGAAAGATGTGGATAAGGGGCGGGAGGGGGCGGCCGACCCCCTGAACTTTTTGCTCAGTAGTGGAGAGTATGTAGTCTTCGTGTAGAATTTTTTTGTTATATACGTTTTCGACCCCCGTTTTATAGAATTTTTTTGGTATATACGTTTTCAATTCGATCCCCCGGACGGAAATCTCAAGCTTCGCCACTGACGTTGATTAAAGATAAAGATGGTTAAGAACTTAAGATTGTTACTGGATTATTATTTTGTGTGGAAGACTGGAAGTGACAAGTTGTATATAAATATTAAACACTAACCATTGTGTGATGGAAAACTTGTTACACTTGAACTTTTTTAACTATGGTTTGATTCAAAAAAAAAATATTTTCTACCAATCTCTTGACTAATTGGGATGGATTTATGAACACTTTAAGAATAAGGTATCATTCATTTAATAATGCTGTTTCATAAACTTCGAGCATGTCTTTGTATAAGTTGGAACCTAAATATATTGTTTTCTAAACACCATGATAAATCTGAGATGGGTTTTCTCACTAAATTATTATTTAAAAATATGTGTGTTACAATCTTCATGATCAAGGCTAGCATGACTTGTTTATTCTTTCGTTAATTTCCAAAGATTTTTTAACATCTAGAAGCATCAATTAATTAATTAAGCAACTTTGTTGGTTTAGTTTATTTAATAACCATCAATTAAGCTTAAGCTTTTAGATTGTTCATAAATAGTATCTTTTTTATAATACAAACTATGACGATGTATCTATCGTTGAATATTTCAAATACATAAAATGATAAAAATATGTCCGGATGCTAAAAGTAAATCATTCGGCCCTTACATTATTCTTGGTCATAATCAAAGCATGTTATTCGAATGTAGAGATGACACTTACCTTCAAGCAATGTTCGAATCAAACATTATCTAACGCAATAACGAAATACTTTTCTGTGACTTTCTATTTTTATGTGGTATCCTATGTTGTTGACGCTTGATCTTTAAGGTTATTTTGTGTACATGTTTGCAAAGGGTTAGAGAATCAACAAGTTCTTTATAGTTGGGTATAAACGGTCCTTTTGTCCAAACAACAAATCTTGAAAATGACTTTCTCAATTAAAGAATCTATAACAGGTGTTTTTAAGGGTGCTCTATAGCCCAATATGGCATCCTTGGGAGTTTTTGTGCATTTTTGAGTGCCTTGTCTGAATACAAGGATATGGTAGGATGGATTCTATAAGAGGGGATGATTGGAAGAAAGGGTGTTTTTGGCTACATTTTTTGTTACGCTTTTACACCTTTTTTTATTACTCTTATTACCATCATTAACCTATACTTTGTTCATTTTAATCCTATATTATATTGTTATTGACCAACTAACCCCATTCACGTTTAATGATTGAGCCAAGTCTGCACCAAGAAGAGCTTGCACATAATTTTTTTAATGAAATGTCTTCGAAAAAACAAACAGCCTGTAGATGACAATGTCTGCGCGTGATCTGCGTAGCGTAAACAGAAGAGTCTGCGCATATTTTTTTTAGAAAAACAAACACCACTTTAGATAACTTCATTTCCACATATTAATGTATCACATGACGAAAGTACAAGATGTTACACTCATATGCCTGAAATAAAGTGATCTTCACAAAGAATACATATCATGCACAGGAAAGCATGGAATCAAAATGATATCAACAATGATAATGATATTGCATATATTCTAGAGTTAAGTGTTTTTATTGATAGTATGCTAAAATAAAAAATATCCAATTCATTTCTAATGGATATTGTTAAAGCTCATTTAATACTAAAATTCCCTTAAAAGTATAAAATGTTCAAAGTACGTTTAATGATTAGCGATTACATAAACCTAAAGCATATAAGAAAAGTTCTTAGAGAACATTATTCGTTCGATTAAATTTATTGATTGAAAGGAGGCAAAAATTGATTTTGTGCTCCCGTACATTTTGTATAACATATATAATTCTTTATAGTTTGTGTGCATATTGATTATTTAATATACAGTAGAAACTCGATAAATTAATACTCGATTATTTAATAAACTCTCTAAGATAATATTTTTTGCCGGTCCCGACTCGGGGATAGGGTGCTAAATAATTCGCTAAAATTATAAGATAATACATTTTTGATAATTTCTTTAGACCCCATATAAAATATAAATTAATAATTCCTTATATATAGCATATTACATGAATGATTTATGAAGGTTTCTTGAAAAATGACTCAATTGTCTTTTGTTTTTTGTTGAAATCAATTTCCCCTTGAATCTCGTCTCTAATTTTCCTTAGCATAGTAAGAACTTCGGGTGTTGTTTTCTCATAGCTCAACAAGAAATTGTTCAATGTGATTGCCGCTTTAATAGCTTCGTTTCGCGAAGGGGGCTCCATTGTAGATCTTTCATCATCTTCTTCATCGATATCATCTTTATTAATTCCAATAACGCTTTCAATAATTTCTTCATCAGTCAACAATTGTGCAACTACATTTTATTTTGGGTGAAAGGTGTTTGTAAACTAAGTATTCTACTATAAATTAATAAAATATTAATTAATATATAAATTAATAATTATTAATTTATCGATTAATTAATAACTCTGTTAATTAATAAATTTTGGTGGTCCCAAGTGTATTATTTTATAGAGTTTCTACTGTAACTATTCGCTACCCAACTTGCGCGCTACAGCAGGTGTAAAATGAAAGAGAACACCCAAAAATATAGTTGTAGTTTATCTAAAAAGCTATCGACACGTGTTGGATTCATTAATTTTTATTGGTTTTTATTAAGTTGAAAATATTAACTTAAATAATAAAAAAAAATTAGTTAGAGAGTGAAAAGGAAAAAAAGACTTTAGAAATTAATGATTAACTAGTATTACGCACCCCCGCGTTGCGGCGGCGGCGAGCACTAATGCCACACTACCGCCAACGACCACCGACACTGAAGTTGCGGCGTGTTAATGCGAAGAAATTAAACCAAAACGTAAAACATAGAATAAAATAACTAAGTTGATCTAGGACTCGTGCGTTACGATGAACCCACATCTATTTTTTACCGTATGACAGGTTCATCGTAATCTATATATAATATATATCATTACCACTATACAAACCATAATGCATATATTCCACAACCATTGCATCAATATGTTGCAAATTATAGTTATACAAGATTTTGGCTAAATTAATTAGATTATTATAAATAATAATAATTTACAAATAAAACAACACAACTTTGAATATATCAAACCGATTGAATATGGTAAGATAATGAAACCATTATTTGATTAGGTTACAACCACTTAAGCACAATTTACAACCATACATGCATACAAAACAAATTGAATTTGGTAAGGTAATGAAACTATTATTTGATTAAGGTACAACTACTTAAACACAAATCACAACCAAAGATGCATACAAATGTTCCAAAATAATAGTATATTTATTTGATTAAGATACAACTACTTAAGCATAAATTACAATTAAACATGCATACATGGTAAGGTAATGAAACTATTATTTGATTAAGGTACAACTACTTAAGCATAAATTACAACCAAAGATGCATACAAATGTTCCAAAATAATAGTATATTAATAATTAATAATAAAGGCATCACAATTAAGATATGAAAACAAAAATGAAGTTAAATAAGAAAAGAAATTTAGTTAGATAAAATAAAGGAAAATGGCATTGATCAGTTAAATATATATTTTTTTGAAATGCATGTTAGAATTTGAAAATACATAATTATCTTACGCTATAACCTCAACAAATTAATGATTAGATCCTTGTACATAAAAAAAACACATCAGAAAAAAAAATGTTGAGTATATATTATATGGAAAAAATCAGATTCATTAAACACTATGTATGGAAAAAATCAGATTCATTAATAAACACTATATAATTATTAGGTTGTAACTTTAGACACATTCACTAAGCACTTCACTTCATTTTTAGGGCATTTGATGCTGAAAGTGACTACTTTCAACCTCTAAAAGTGTAGGAATTCTTCTATTTTATTTATAAAAAGTTAAATATACCGTCTTTATTTTATGATAAACAATAAAATTGTATTACCGTTGTACAAAATATGTTATAACAAAATTATACTTTACATATATCATAAACATAATATAATGTACCAAGATTCATGTCGGGTTTATGCACTGAAATCTACAACTACAAAAATCAGACAAAATATTTGTTTGACATGGTTCACTTAAAACAGTTTTTCTAATCTCTATACAGACGATGTGTTTGTCTACTCCTTGGGTAAAACAACTGACGTATTAGAGGAGATTGAACTATCCTATCATAGCACTAGGTTTTCTCTGGTCTTATCGATTGCGAAGAATAAAGATGCAGAAGAGGCGTTAATGATAATCAAGATAATTAAGACCTTTGGTTATATGAAATGGAACGATGTTAAAGAGTTTCCTTTTTTTTTTTCGAACTATATAACTAGTAGTGAACTTCTGTTAAAATATGGTAAAGTTGTCTTTTTACGTAAATGAAACAAGTGGTTCATTTTGTGGTCAAAATAAAACAAGGTGTCACTATGCTCACACGCAATTGACTATTGTCAAAAGAAATCAATAGATATGCAATGGTTACGCCGGAGGACCCATGATTATTTTCTATGGGAGCGGTCAAAGGGTTTTATCAAAAATTTTCAAGGGTGTTATCGTGATTTTTGCCTAAATAATACATTAAAATTATTTTTTTCCTAAGTTGGGTGCCCGTCGCCCCACATTCCATATTGGGTCCGCCACTGAGTGGTTGATAATTTTTTTTTTCTAAACGGCCAGTTTCTGTTCAAATAAAACTAGAATTTCAATAACTCGTTTTAATAATATAACTCTTTTCAAATTCTATTTCCAACGTTACTATTATTATGTCTTTAGTTTTCATCATGAGAAATGTATTTTTAACTAAATTTTCCAACAAAAAGACGATGAGAAGATTCTTGGTTCATGAGTAACAAATATAACAATCCTTTGCGGAATTATTGTTTCTCATTGTGTATACACGACCTAGTAAATAGTCTTCTCTAAACTTGTTGGAGAGATATTATACCTTGTGTCTTATGATAAGGAAATTGTAATGGAATAAATGAAAAAAAAACCTAACACATTCAAGGTACAAAAAGTGTAAGTTTATATTTTACTAACACATTCAAAATTTACTAACACTTTCAAAATACGCTTAATTAGTTCTAAAGATATGCGTGTGATCCATGTATTAGTTAGTGGACACGTATTCATGGTGGCAATGATATGATTTAATGATGTTCCATAAAGGGAAAAAAAAAAGAAAATTGAAACTGGTTCATCTAATCACGCAACGATATTGGCAACACAATAGCAAGTAAAAGTTTGTGTTTGGTCGAGAATGATAATACCATACATGTGGAGAACTCGTGGTGTTCTTTTTGTGAAAAGAGACATCAAGTGTAGTACATAGGATGATACAACATTCATGACTATACATCAACAATGATACATCAAGTTGGGAAAAATACGCACAAACAATTATTTTAGAGTAAACTGTGAAAATCGTTCCTGAGGTTTGGACATTATTGCTAAATTCATCTAAAAAGTGTTTTTTTTTTCTCAACTAGACCACTCAGATTTCACAAAAGTTACTAAATTCATCCATTTCTTTAACACCGATAAAAACTATCATCAAATGAGTGGTATTTTGGATGGATCTGATAAAAGTGTCCAACCTCAGGGATGATTTTAGCAGTTTATTGTTTCTAATGTTTTTCAAAAATTTTATTAAAATTTTCTTAATTCATGCTCAAATTTTCTATTCTCTAAATAATATTTTAGTATTCCTTTACTGATTATTTTAACTATAAGAATTATATATATTATTTTAAAGTTAAATAATATCTTCATTCTTAGGGTTAACATTTAATTTATATATTTTGTTCAACAAGAATTCTATAATATACATTTTTATAAAATTTATCTTTAATTTTATCATTTTTTTTGTTTTTATATGAGAATGCATTTAGAAATTCGACTTATCATGCCTTTCAAATATTTTTATTTGCTTAAAATATATTTTTATCTTGAGTAAATACCCATCAGGTTACAACTAGCGGTGTTCATGAGCCGATCCGATCCGAGCGAGGGTCTGCTCGTGCTCGGATTGAATTACAACCGATCCGACCGGATCAGATCGGATTTGCAAAACCGAGCACAAAAGTGATGCGCGTGCTCGGATTGAATTTGAATCGAGCGGATCGTTTCCGCTCGGTTTTTCTCAGCATCGAAATTAAAACATGTGTAGCAACACAAAAAAACTAAAATCAAGACTATTACAAGGTTGCATTCAACAAAAACAAATCCTAACTTAATCAAAACATGTCCAACACCTTACTACCAAAAGCAATACATAACTAAAATCATGATCCGTATGAGTTGAACTTGAGCAACATCGAGGTATGTGGCAGGAGGTATGTAGCAAGAGATTAGATGCTCATTTGAATTTTTAGGAATTAGGGTTAGGTTTTGGTATTGAGTTGAGTTAGTATGTTTCTTGGGCTTTTAATTAATCTTGAACTACTTATCTATATAACTATATATATATAAATCTTTAAAATCTATAATATATATTAATTATTTTGTTATTTAAAAATGTAAAATGTGTATTAGTTTTTTTTTTTTAAAACCTATACAATAATTAACAATAATAAAAAAAGATTACATAATGTAAATTAAAAAAAGATTACGTAAATTAAATAAAAAAAGTTAACACAATTTTTTTAAAAAAAAGACTACATAAAAAAAGAAAGCTAAAATACCATTAAAAAACCGAAACTAAGTATGATAATTTGCCTTTATGTTCGGATCGAATTTGCGGATCGGTTGAGACCCTTGAGAAGAAGTGGTGTTATGTACTTCGCCCACACCATATCGGTTGTTCGGATCGAAGTTGCGGTTGTATGGATGAATTTTTTTATAAAAAGTTTGAGAGGTTTTATAAAAATGAAGGTTGAAATGGAGTTGGATAGAAGTTTGGAAGAGAGTAAGGTAAAAAATGGTAAAAAAGTTGAGTTTTTTATATAGATGAGTTAAAATATATTTTTTAATTGAAAAATCTTTTTTTTTAATCGTGTCGTTGGGGTCCAACGGCTATAAGGCACACCAATCATCAAACGCCACGTCGACCCACACTTTATCTCAACGCCGGTGAAAATGTTCAAGCCCAAGCAACAACGTCGTGAAAAACGCTTATACGGTGTGGTGCGTGTAGCGTGAAAAGGCATAAACACCACATATACACGCCCACGCCGTATGATCTAAATGAATAAGTGACAACCCCTCATCACAACTCCCACATTCACTCGGTTTCCACATATACCCAAACCGTATGCGCTACTCCTTGAGTACCCTTATGTTTATCTATTGTTCTCTCTATAGTATTGGATTTTACAAATTATATTTGTTTTATTTATAAAGGAAATAATAAAAAAAATACAGTTTAAAAGATTGTTTCCCATTTGCAAAAAGTTAAGGCCAAACAACATTGAATGTGATTTGAAAACCCTCACTTCCCATCACGTTTATATCAAAATATCTTTTACGCAACCGACAGGTTTTGGTTTCTAGCTTAATTTACCTTTGAGTAAACTACAAAAATGTCTTTAAGGTTTGATCATTTTTGTCACTTTAGTTCAAAACTCAAACATTGATTGTGATTTGAAAACCCTCACATCCCATCACGTTTATATCAAAATATCTTTTACACAACCGATAGGTTTTGGTTTCTAGCTTAATTTACCTTTGAGTAAACTACAAAAATGGTCTTTAAGGTTTGGTCATTTTTGTCACTTTAGTTCAAAACTCAAACCTTTTGAAAACTGAGTCCATCTGGTTTCAATTTTGTTGTTATTTTCATTCAAAATCAAAATCTAGTCAGATCTTTCAGTTAACATCTAGCCTTTTTGTTTTTCTTTTTTCTCCCTTTTAATGAAAAACGAAATGGTCCATTAATGTTTATTATAACAAATTAAAAAAATCTGACCATTTTGCCCTTCATTAAAAGAGCGGAAAAAGACAAAAAAAGTTGGATGTTAACTGAAAAATTGACCAGATTTTGCTTTTGGATAAAAATGGCAATAAATTTGAAACCACAGGGTCCTATATTCAAAAGGTTTGAGTTTTGGACTAAAGTGACAAAAGTGACCAAACCTAAGGGACCATTTTGGCAGTTTACTCTTTACTTTTTATGTCCCAACTATACTTTTAAATTACAACTAACTAGTAGGGTGCCCGAGCGATGCGGCGGGGGGCGACACTTTGCATTGCGGCACTTGTTTCTGTTAGTTTTCTTATTCGTATAGTATTTATGATAACATTATTGTGGTTGATATATGTCATAAGTGTTACACATATGTAAAGTTTTGGTTTTTTTTATAAAAATTAAGAATCAAAAGACAAAAAGTAAAAGATAAGTTGTTATAATTGTAAAGTATATTTATTTTATTGGTTAAATTATAAAGTATAATTTTATTCTTTAAAGTTTATAATTTTTTTTAAATATACACATAGTACTCAGCCAATAAATTTTAAGTTTAAATTTTTCGTTTTTATAAAAATAAAAAATAGTATTTGACTCGTAAGTACAATTTAGACCTTTAACTTAAATTGTTAAATTTTGTTTTTTACAAATATAAAAAAAATTATATTTTTATAAAATTTCAAGAATTCTTTTTATAAAAAATAGGATGTTAACAGTTTATATCTTTATTAACTTTGTGTCATACTAAGTTCAGATTTTTAGTTCCTAACTAATCTTACCTATATGAGTCTACTTTTAACTTATAATCCCTAAAAATATGCAACACGATCTACTATGTATCTAGTCAAGTTAGTAAAGAATTATTTTGAAACTGACTAATATTATTTATAACAATATAGTTGAACTTATAATTCATAAAAATTTGCAACACACTTTAGTATTTATCTATTAAAGATTGTAAATTTTCTGGAGTATTTTATTTATATTACTTGTTACAAAAAATGTTTATAAAATAATTATTTTTTTATAAAAACAAAATGTTGCGTTTATAAATAAAGTAAAAAAACCGTTTTACACATGTAAAGTTTTGTTTTTTAATATAAAATAATAATCAAATGACAAAAAATAAAAGATAAGTTGTTATAGTTATAAAGTAAGTTTATTTTGTTGGTTAAATGATAAAGTTTATGATTTTATTCTTTAAAGTTCATCACTTTTTTTAAATATCCACATGGTACTCATCAAATAAAACTTAAGTTTAACTTTATTATTTTTATAAAAATAAAAAATAAAAAATAGTAGTTGACTTGTAAGTACGTTTTACACCTTTAACTTTATTTGTTAAATTTCGTTTATATATATATATAAAATTTATATTTTTATAAATGTAACACCTCGAAAATTCGTGTTAAATAAAATAACGACATGTGTCGTGTAAGACAAAAAGCGTTATAAACTCGGATTTATTAAAAATGTTTGACATGATTTAAAAGTGTCGTCATGTTAACTTTTGCACCTCTGAACGACCTCGTTATAAATCCCAAGACTCAAATCATATTAAAAACATCTAGTATATGTTCAAGTTCAGTGATTTATAGCAATGAATGATTCATAATTTAATTGGTGGACTCCTACGAAGAAATTTGCACGGTAAACCTTATTGTTCGGCACTTTCTAAAAGACTCCAAGACTTTCACACAACATAACATGGTGGTGCATACTATACATGACCCAAATTTGAGGCCCCATGTTGATAAAAAACGGCCAAGAATCGTTTATACTCAGTTGCCCCTTCAATTCATTGAAAAGCCAACATTTTGGTCCCTGATGAATTGTTGCGCACCGCAACAAATAATTGTTACGGTGCGCAAGCAACTGCCCAGCAACAGAAAACCGGCTGTTGCCAGTTTAAACGCGATTCTGACCTCTTAAACGAGTTTCCTCTTACTCCTTGGCCCCTAAACACTCCCTAAACATGTAGGACACATGTAGGAATGTTGTGGGCAGTAGTAGACCTTGTTGTCAATGCATTGTGGTGAGTAAATCCACTATATAAGGGCCTTTAGTTGCAAACAATTCATCACATCTTCATCTGCATTCTTGGAGCACTTCTGGAACTCAAAACCTTCTCTCAAGTGTTCTCTAATCAAGCTTAGGACCTTTGTAAGTTGCATAACCTTCTCTAATTAACTCTAGCTTAGTTATTTAGCTAAAAGTCAAACCGACGTAATTAGGGTTTGACTTCGAGATTAAGTATTAATGGCTCAGTCATATCTCGAATCAAAAGTAGTTATGAGTTGGTATTTATGTGGGTAATAAAACCTCAAAAGGGTTTCCCCTGATAATCACTCTAACCAGGTCAAAAGTCGGGTCAAACTTATATTTAAAAAGTCAACAGGAAGCTTAAAATGCTATTTATGCATAATTAACATTGTAGATCATATGCAACCTGTTGGACCATTGTTATAACTTGGTAATAAGTGTAAGAACATGTCTAAACATGTTCAACCCGACAATTTCCTGTTTAGACCCGGTTCGGAGCCGAAAGTCGCATAGTTTGACTTTCACTTTGACTTTCAGTTCTGACCCGCTTTAGTATGATTTGAAAATGTATTAGAGCTTCTTTAGGACCAGGCTACATGTTAGCACAACCCTCTGTGGTTGGTTCATTGATTGACCCATTCGTTTACGCGTTTCCGTTAATTGCTCATATGTTGACCATTATGCCCTTATTACCTTAAAACGTGATTTTTGGAAAAGTAAAAGAGTAGAAACTTTAATTACTGATATATAAACTTGTATGCAAAGTTTGACATCAATTTGAAGTATAGATTGAGAGTTATGCTCATTATCGCAAATTTAAAGCTTTATGTTAATAAAATGGCGTAATTAGCGTATAGCCTAGTTAAGCCTACTTTTTGATATCAAAATCTTTACCCACTGATGTGATATATTATTTTGGGAATTTTAAATATTTTTAATTAATTTTAGGCTGAGCATAACTCATAGTCGTAGGCTTAATCCGGTAAATGTCGGTTTTGCCCTTACGGGCCATAAAATGAGTTTTACATATCTAAACGACTCCAAACCTTTTGCTACTGATTAGTTATGATAAATAAATTATTTTAGACCTTCTGGAATAATAAAAATATCAGCTTTAGGTATTGAACCCGTAAACGGCTCCTAATCGCCTTATTTAGCGTTTTTAGCGCATAGTATGTACTAAGACTATTTTTAAACATACAAGGGTGATACCTACTGATGTTTTAGTTAAATTATAATATTTTAACAGTAAGCAAAAGTTTTTTAACTCAGACTTCAGTTTTGAGCTTTACGGCTTATGTGAAATTACCAAAATGCCCCTACGGTGCATAGTTTGGTTATACTTGGTAAATTCACATATATACTTTAACCTACTGTTATAACTTATCAAAATAATTATTTTTGCTGATTATATCAGACCTGTAACTCAGGTAAATACTTAAACTCTTTTATAACCTTTTAAATGACCAAACTACCTCTACGGGGCCTAGTTTGTGTTTATATACGTTTCGGGCATAATGAAAGACATCTTACTGAGGTCACAACATATTTGAGACATAATTAACTTAGGAAATCTGTATATGGCTCTCATGAATACCCGTCACGCTTATTACGCGTACGGTTCGGTCTATGTAACAAGTTTACATAAATTAGCCAAAATGGGTCAAACCTTATTGGTTATCTCAAAATCCAGAATGTGTATGAAATACCCATTTAAGACAAGTCTTCAAACTTGTCGGGTCTAAACCACATTCTATTCCGGTCTTCGCTTAATCATGCGTCTGAACCGTATATTCCCTTAAGACTAACCGGTCTAAGCTTAGGCTAAATTAAAGACCCGTTAGCATTCTAATTGGTTATTTATACCATCATTCCAGACTACAGCATTTCGGTAAATGGTACCTACGCTTACTTAAGTGAATACGGCTGAGTTATTAGATTCTTGCTATTTAAGACAGGAGCTAGCTCAGGTAAATACTCTTAACTTATTTTCCCTATTACGGGCTTGGGATACGGTAATATAAATACCGCATGGTCGGATATTGAATATTTAATTGTATTATGATTAAATTATTGAGGTAATCCACTAAAGGTATTAACCTTGTGGGCATTATACCAAAACAGGTAATCCACTAAAGTTATTAACCTTGTGGGCATTATACCAAAATAGGTAATCCACTAAAGGTATTAACCTTGTGGGCATTATACCAAAACAGGTAATCCACTAAAGGTATTAACCTTGTGGGCATTATACCAAAAACAGGTAATCCACTAAAGGTATTAACCTTGTGGGCATTATACCAAAACAGGTAATCCACTAAAGGTATTAACCTTGTGGGCATTATACCAAAACAGGTAATCCACTAAAGGTATTAACCTTGTGGGCATTATACCAAAAAACAGGTAATCCACTAAAGGTATTAACCTTGTGGGCATTATACCAAAACAGGTAATCTACTAAAGGTATTAACCTTGTGGGCATTATACCAAAACAGGTAATCCACTAAAGGTATTAACCTTGTGGGCATTATACTAGGGATGAGATTTTTTACCGAAATACCGGTACCGTACCGGTACCGAACCGGTACCGTACCGATCATAAACGGTACCGGTATCGGTAATAGATTTTTCGAAATTCGGTATCGGTAAAAAACGGTATCGGTATAGGTATTTTTCGGTAAATACCGGTTTTAATACCGAATTTAATAATGAATTCCTATGGGTTTTTAGGTTGGATTACGAAGAGTCCAAGTTCCTGTGAATCATGAAAGTTAATATTCAAACGAATTCGTCTATACGTTAAGATTAAACTAAAACATTAGATGGTTTCATGACAACTAAGTTAATATTT
>JARYGA010015023.1:0-33694 GCA_030545235.1 Helianthus tuberosus
CATTGTTATTATTTGCTTCATATGATTCTTAGTGACGGTCTATATCACAACATAGAGTCATATTAGGGTCTAGGATTTTGGTGAGTGTCTATATCATGTAAGAAAACCTTAACTCTTTAGGGTGAAATTGCGCAATAACCCCTAGAAGTAATTGGTAATAATTTGCTAAGTCTTAGTGTTCTACTAGTCCTAATACCTGGAAAGTGAGGGGCTATTGGTAGGTCTTACCCGGCGAATTGCTTTAGATAGTCCTTGGAAAAGGTTGTGTCTTGGTTGACCTGTCGGTTTTATTAGTCTATCAAGTCAAGTTAATTAATTCAAACTACCCTAGATCTATGATTGGAAAAGAGTAGGTCAACATTAGGGTACTTACACAATAATTAGACAACTGGAAAGGCGTCTAATAACCGGTAGGATTAACGGCCTAGGTAGTTCCATAGGTTTCTCCTTGAGAAGGGTCGAGGGGCTTAGTTGGTTCTTAATAGGTTTAGTACTTTAAGATCCCGGTTCTATAATTCATGCATTTAACTTAATCGGTAATTCTTTAAAAGTAATCCAGGATTCTTGTCTAGGTGGTCTCGCTCTCATATAAGAAACGCCTTTAGTCTTCTTTCGTCTTAGTCTAGCTTTAGTTTAATATTTAGTTTAATTTAGTAGTTTAATATAGATTTCCTTAGTTTTCTGTAACCCCCCCCCCCCCCCCCAAAAAAAAAAAACAAATAAACAAGTTTGAGTCGTGTCTGTCAGCGTCTGTTAGAGTCTAGTTTACGTGATACATAGAGTCTCGTGGTTCGATATCCGGACTTCCTAGGTTTATACTACATTGATCGGTACACTTGCCGATTGTGTGGTTTTAGGTCGAGTCTAGAATTAAAGCGTTGTAGTGTCTAGTTTAAAGAGTCTAATATAGTTAATTTTTATAGTCTGTTTAGCACACATCAAGGTCCATGGTAATATGTTCCCATTTCCAAACTGGGATTTCCAATGGTTGCAGTTTACCATATGGATTTTGGTGTTCCGCCTTAACTTGCAAACAAATCAAGCATTTCTCTACATACTTCACAACATCTCTTTTCATCTCGGGCCACCAATAGTTTTGCTTTGAATCGTTATACATCTTGGTTGCCCCCGGATGGATAGAATAACGGGATTTATGAGCTTCATCGAGATGAAGCGTCTTGACTCCACATGAATTTGGGACCCATATTCTTCCGAACCGAGTCTATAACCCGTTGTTACTGTAACAACTCTCATCAAAATTCATAATTATTAAAATAATTAGTCCAAAAGGAAACCCTAATTGATACACCCAAGTGATTCTGAACAAACCCTAAAATTTTCATAATTTTCAGCATCAGGATTAGGGCCCCTAAAACTCAGGGGGGGTTAAACCCTATGGACGATTATCCATCTAAAACGTTGGCAGCAAGTAATTTTCGAAAATTGTCAACTCAGCAAAGCTAGTGCCAATCGTGGCAACCCTAGGCCTAAAATTAGGTGTCTCGCGGGCCGCGTAAGGATGAGCTTAAAACTCACGCGGGCAGCGTAAGGGTCATATTTCACCTATAAATAGAGGACAGTGGGACTGGAACTTCTGCGTTGATTTGACGTTTAAATTCCTTTCGTACACGAAGTTATAGTGAAAATAGTCTGATAACACACACGGGTCTCGAAATTCTGCTGCAAAACAGGGTATTAGCACAATCGTTACTACGATTCATTTTCCGATGATCAATATATCCAATGGATGTTTAAGTGCCGCCCACATTAGGGTTATACTTTATCGTTCGTCATTAATTTGATGGATCATCGTTAATTCGATGGATAAAGTATTATACTTTGTTGTTCGTCATTAATTTAACGGATCATCGTTAATTCGATGGATGAAGTATTGCATTTTGTCGTTCATTGTGAGAATTTGATCTCGTGAGTTATCGTAATTGCTGGATTGATTACTAACCTAGTTTTGTGTGCATTGTTATTTAACTTAGGTTAACAAGGTTAAATCATAGACTAGACTCTGTCCGTATTAAAACAGCAATGTGAGTCATTCTCTCTTTTTATCAAATCTATTTACAAAACCCTATTTATTTCAAAGTTATAATTACAGGGATTAAGTTTATGTAATCACCATATTACAGCCGGTATGTGGGGTTTTGTATACATTACTTGATAATCTTCACCATTGGGGCAGCCAATGGGTGATATGAGCATAGTCACAGACACCATTGGACGGAAGGGCCAATGGGTCGAGTGACAAAGTACTGTGGGTAATTGGTTAGATATCAGAAACATTGTAATCTTCCTTAATACTGTAAATTATAACAAATGTGTCTTTTTAGTAAATAGAATGATTCACTCAGTATTTCCCGCTGACAAAACCTTTTTCAAACATGTTTCAGGTGATCTGTTGTAATTCAGGAAAAAGTGATGGGAAGCATTTCAAGCTTAAGATAGTGGCTCATTATAAAAATAAAGAAATAAGTTTTGTAACATAACAATTTTATAGTAAAATCATACTATTGTAAATTATCGGGGTTTTACCCCGACTTGTGAAATAAAATAATCGGGGAAAATTTTAGCTTTAAACGATCCTGATGAAAACTTACGCTGTTAAACTTAATCAATTAAATACCGCAGTATTTCTGTCCCGCGGCTCCTGAAACGGGTCAAACCGGGTCGAGGGCCGTGACAAAAAAAGGTGGTATCAGAGCCACTGAGTTAAGCTAATTAAGTATTTAGAAATACTTAATTTTTTCTGATTACTATTTTGTGATTATTTGTGTTATTAACTGATTATTTGTTAATTACAGTATGGGTAAGAAAAAGCTAGCAAGTATCTATCTTAAATTAGATAGATCATCCAATGAGAAGGGAAGTTCATCCCGAACCAAATCCTCGAATCAGGCTGAAATTCCTGAAGAAGGAATATTTGTGCGAAAGGCACAATACGAGGAATCACTTTCTCCTAGAAGGAGGGAGATGATTATTAAGAAAAGTAAAGAGAAAATCCAAGAAAAGAAGATTAAACGGGAAACCCAGGAATTAATTGATAAATCACCTTGGGAAGATAAACTAGATGAGAAATGGGCAAATTTATATATGCTAGCCACAGTAGCAGAAAATATAAATCTTTAAATATTTTAAAGTTTTAGCACCTTACCCTTACAATCTAGAAACTCTGTGCAATAAATAAAATTTGAAACCCTAAGTATGTTTTTCAGTTATCTTTGTAATCAACTAGTACACAGTATGTAATAAATTAAAAGGATATTTATAAATTTTAACTTAGTATTTTATGCATTTTGCATATATGCTACATCAGCATGAGTGGGATATCTGAAGCTTTTCAGAACCTTAATCTTTACCCAGTGAATATTGAAGCTTCTAAAGAATATACTAGCTACTTTCCCGATGTAGAACAACCGGTAGAATTCAAGGTTCCACCTGTGAACAAGCCAAAACGAAAGAAAAGAAGTTATGTAGGATGGAGGAAAATACGTAAGAAAAAGCCAGCTACAAAACTTCCCAAAATAAATAATCCTTTGAAAAAGGGAAAAGAAATTATAACCGGAGAAAGTTCCAAACAACAGGAAATGGAAACTGAAGACAAGGAAGAGGTTAAGGAGATAGGAATACAGATGGAGGAAGTTACTAAAGAAATAGTAATGGAAGTTGGGCAAGGCTCTAGACCAGCTCAGATAGAAATCGGAGAGAGCTCCAATCAAAACCAGGGAAGGACCTTTCAAGATGAGATAGATTTCCTATTGGCAAGCTGTGAAACAATTCAGCCTGTCAATAATAATAATAATAATAATATTTTTAATTATCCTCTTGAAAACCAACTCCCTATGAATTGGGAACCAGCAATTCCAGACCCAATAGTCCACTCCCAACCCATAGGAATGGATGAATGGTGGACAAACGATTGGCAATTTCAAAATATTGTCAACGATCCTTACTCTTTTCTTCCACAATTCGATCCAGAACCCCTACCTAATCCACCCATGAGTAATGAAAACATGGCTGAACTTCGCCACTTTGGTGAAGAGTTGTTTGATGCTGGAACTAGAATCAGGGAAATAGGGGGACAGATTGCCTGGAAGTACGATGAGAGGGAACTGCGTTTTTAGAACAGCAAGTGACGAGAGATAGTAGGATGGTAAAACGGTGTTTGTATAATAGTAATAGTAAAGTTAGTCTGTAAATAACAAATAAAACTCTGTATGATATTTGTGAGTAATGATGCATACTATGATAGATATAAAATGAAATCAAGAAATCGATTGTTTTGACTATATCTGTATTATAAATTTTCTGATTATTTGTATGTAATTGTTATTTAGCAGATACTAATAAAAGTTATATATATATATATTATCAGATGGCAAACAGTGGTAATGAACCTATAAATGAAGTTAATCAGTCTGAACAACATTCAAGAGATCAATATATGACTCGGCAAGATATCGAAAACATTGTTGCTCAAGGGATAGCCAATGCTATTCCAGCATTCGTAGCTGCTATAAAGAATCCAATCGAACCGCAACAAATTGTCCCTAGTAAACAGATTACTGAAGATAACTTCAGTAATAGTGTAAATGGAGGCAATAATCATGTTAATCATAATAAGGAACCACATCAAGCTCCATTACCCAAGAAAATGAAAACTGCAACGCCTGGTTGCACTTTCAAAGAATTCCTTGCTTGTAAACCCACTGAATTTGCAGGCAATGAAGGAGCAACTGCATCACTGCGTTGGTTAGAGAAAACCGAAGCAGTCATTGCAATAAGTAAATGTGGTAAAGATGATCAAGTCATGTATGCATCCAATCTGTTCAAAGAAGGAGCACTCGAATGGTGGAATACTATGTTACAATCAAAAGGAAGAGTAATAGCTTATGCTATGACTTGGGAAGAATTTAAGGGTTTGGTGGAAAGAAAATTCTGTCCTGAGTATGAAAAGGAACAGATGGCGAATAAGTTTCTAAATCATCGGATGACGGGAGTAGATTGTCGTGGGTATACCTCAACATTCTTTGAATATGCAAGAGTGGTACCAACACTGGCTTCGCCAGAACCGGTACTCATTTCTCGCTATATTTGGGGGCTAATTAGCGAAATCCGCAATATTGTTAAAGCTGCGAGACCTCGCACTATTGATGATGCGGTAGAATTAGCCAATACTCTAACCGATGAACTGGTGCGCACAAGAGATGAAGATAGGAAAAAGGAAATAGCTCAGAAGATTACCCAAGGATTTCGGGCGGGTAATAGTAATAATTTCAAGAAAAGAGGAACAGGGCAATATTCAAATCCACCTTTCTGTAGAAATTGCAAAAGGAAGCATTACGGAAAATGTAATTTAACCTGCAACCTTTGCAAGGGTATAGGACACCGTGAAGAAAACTGCAGAAAGAAAACCGTAATCTGTTTTAACTGTGGAGAAGCAGGGCATTATAAAACAGAATGTCCTAAATTGGTCAAACCAGTAGATAACAAGCCCAAGGCGACGGAAGGAACTACTAAGAAGAATGCCAGGGCATTTCAGCTGACCACTCAAGAAGCAGAACTCATTCCGGATGTGATAGCGGGTACGTTCTTAGTTCACAACGTGTACGCAAAAGTATTATTTGACTCTGGTGCAAACCAAAGTTTTATAAATACTTCATTCTGCCAAGCTCTTAGTTTACCTTTAACCAATATTAGGCAGATTTTTACAGTTGAAACAGCAGACGGAAATTCAGTTAAAATAGATAAAGTTTTGCAAGAAGGAAACATAGAACTTTTAGGACATAAATTCTCTGCAAAACTATTGCCGATGAATTTGATGTTGTCTTAGGAATGGATTGGTTAGTAGCCAACCATTCTAGAATCCTTTGTGATCAGAATTCCATAGAAATTCAATCACCTACCGGAGAAGTGATTAGGATTACAGGAGATAAACCACGTAAGCCCATGAAGTTCATATCAGTAATGAAAATTGCTAATTATGAACGAAAACAAGGAATAGTGTATATGATTTCGGTAATCATTAGCACTAAGGGTAAAGATCTTAAGGAAATACCAGTAGTCTCAGCATATCCTGATGTATTTCCAGAAGATTTACCGGGATTACCTCCAGATAGGGAAGTAGAATTTAGGATTCATCTAATTCCAGGAACTACACCGATAGCCAAGGCACCTTATCGGTTAGCACCCATAGAAATGTTAGAACTGAAAAAGCAATTAGATGAATTACTAAGTAAAGGATTCATACAACCTAGCTCATCCCCTTGGGGAGCGCCAGTGTTGTTTGTGAAGAAAAAGGACGGTTCCATGAGAATGTGTATCGATTATAGAGAATTGAATAAGGTCACAATTAAGAATCGATATCCATTACCTAGGATTGATGATCTTTTTGATCAACTTCAGGGGGCTAGATATTTTTCTAAGATAGATTTACGCTCCGGATATCATCAATTAAAGGTACAAGAAGAAGACATACCTAAGACTGCTTTCAGAACTAGGTATGGTCATTACGAGTTTACAGTCATGCCCTTCGGATTAACAAATGCACCTGCAACATTTATGGACATGATGAATAGGATCTGTAAACCGTACTTGGATAAATTTGTAATTGTCTTCATAGACGATATACTTATTTATTCCAAAAGTCAGACAGAGCATTGTGAACATCTTCATGCACTCTTAACTTTGTTAAGAAAAGAAAAGTTGTACGCTAAATTCTCGAAATGCGAATTTTGGCTAAAGGAAGTGCAATTTTTAGGACACATGGTGAATCACGAAGGTATTCATGTAGATCCTTCTAAGATAGAAGCAATTACCAAATGGAAGGTTCCACAAACAGCAATGGAAATAAGAAGTTTTATAGGATTAGCTGGGTATTATAGACGGTTTATTAAGGATTTTTCCAAGATAGCTGTACCATTAACTAAGTTAACCTGTAAAGCTACTAAGTTTGAATGGGGACTCAAACAAGAAGAAGCCTTTAGAATTTTGAAACAGAAATTAACCCATGCTCCAATCTTAGCCTTACCAGAAGGAACTGAAGATTTTGAAGTATATTGTGATGCTTCAAAATTAGGATTTGGATGTGTGCTTATGCAACACAAGAAGGTAATTGCGTATGCATCAAGGCAATTGAAAAAGCACGAAGAAAACTATACGACTCATGATTTAGAATTAGGAGCCATAGTTTTTGCCCTTAAGATTTGGAGACATTATCTGTACGGAAGTAAGTTTACTATCTATACAGATCATAAGAGTTTAAGATATATATTTGGGCAAAAAGAGTTAAACATGAGGCAAAGGAGATGGATGGAAATCTTAAGCGACTACGACTGTGATATTCAATATCATGAAGGAAAGGCAAATGTAGTTGCAGATGCCTTAAGTCGTAAGTATTATGAGAAACAACGATGGGTTCGTGCTCTCAGAATAAATCTACAAATAGATTTACTGGAACAATTAAAGAATGTTCAAACTACAGCAATCAAGGATGATGCTGAAGGAATGAAAGGACGAATCAAGGAATTAGAACAAGGAGCAGATGGAATTTGGAGATTCCACAAAAGTAGAATTTGGGTACCTAAGCAGGAAGACTTAAGACCTAAGATTTTAGAAGAAGCTCATAAATCTAGGTACACTATACATCCAGGAAACAATAAAATGTACCAAGATTTAAGAAAGAACTTTTGGTGGATAGGAATGAAAAAGGACATAGTCAGCTATGTTTCTAAATGTCTTACTTGTTCACAAGTTAAGGCAGAACATCAGAAACCTTCAGGATTACTACAACAGTTAGAGATGCCAGTGTGGAAATGGGAACTTATAACAATGGATTTTGTTACTAAGTTACCCAAAACCAGAAAAGGTAATGATGCGATTTGGGTAATTGTGGATCGATAAACCAAATCTACTCACTTTCTACCTATGAAAGAAACTTTTAGCATGGAAAGACTGGCTAAATTGTATGTAGATGAAGTTGTATCCTTACATGGAGTTCCACTCTCCATTGTTTCGGATAGAGATAGTCGTTTTACTTCCCATTTCTGGAAAAGTTTCCAGCAAGCTATGGGAACTCGACTAAATTTGAGCACTGCATATCATCCCCAAACAGATGGGCAAAGTGAAAGAACGATCCAAACTCTAGAAGACATGCTCCGAGCATGTGTGATAGACTTTGGTGGAAGTTGGGATGATCACTTACCATTAATTGAATTCTCTTATAACAATAGTTATCACTCAAGCATTGAAACTGCTCCTTTTGAAGCACTATATGGAAGAAAGTGCAGAACTCCAGTTTGTTGGGCAGAAATAGGAGAAAATCAATTGTCAGGTCCGGAGATTGTGCAAGAAACAACTGATAAGATTACTCAAATCAAAGAAAGGCTGAAGACGGCTCGAGATCGCCAGAAGAGTTATGTAGACAATAGAAGCAAGCCGCTAGAATTTCAAGTGGGAGACAAGGTACTATGAAAGTTTCTCCTTGGAAAGGAGTAGTCAGATTTGGAAAGAAAGGAAAGTTAAGTCCAAGATACGTAGGACCATTTTCAGTAATCCAACGTATAGGACCAGTAGCTTATCGTTACAGTTACCAGAAGAATTAGCGGGAGTACATGATGTATTTCATGTATCCAATCTCAAGAAATGTCTAGCAGACGAATCTCTGGTAGTACCTCTTCAAGACATAGAGGTAAACGAAAAGTTAAAATTTGTAGAAAAACCTCTTCAGATAGAAGACAGGAAAGTGAAGTTTCTCGAGCACAAACGACTAGTGCTAGTTAAACTAAAGTGGGATTCAAGAAGAGGACCTGAATACACTTGGGAGCTAGAATCAGAAATGAAGAAAAAGTATCCTCACTTATTCCAGTAAATCTCGAGGACGAGATTTTTATCAAGGTGGGGAGAATGTAACAACTCTCATCAAAATTCATAATTATTAAAATAATTAGTCCAAAAGGAAACCCTAATTGATACCCCCAAGTGATTCTGAACAAACCCTAAAATTTTCATAATTTTCAGCATCAGGATTAGGGCCCCTAAAACTCAGGGGGGGTTAAACCCTATGGACGATTATCCATCTAAAACGTTGGCAACAAGTAATTTTCGAAAATTGTCAACTCAGCAAAGCTAGTGCCAATCGTGGCAACCCTAGGCCTAAAATTAGGTGTCTCGCGGGCCGCGTAAGGATGAGCTTAAAACTCACGCGGGCCGCGTAAGGGTCATATTTCACCTATAAATAGAGGACAGTGGGACTGGAACTTCTGCGTTGATTTGACGTTTAAATTCCTTTCGTACACGAAGTTATAGTGAAAATAGTCTGATAACACACATGGGTCTCGAAATTCTGCTGCAAAACAAGGTATTAGCACAATCGTTACTACGATTCATTTTTCGATGATCAATATATCCAATGGATGTTTAAGTGCCGCCCACATTAGGGTTATACTTTATCGTTCGTCATTAATTTGACGGATCATCGTTAATTCGATGGATAAAGTATTATACTTTGTCGTTCGTCATTAATTTGACGGATCATCGTTAATTCGATGGATGAAGTATTACATTTTGTCGTTCATTGTGAGAATTTGATCTCGTGAGTTATCGTAATTGCTGGATTGATTACTAACCCAGTTTTGTGTGCATTATTATTTAACTTAGGTTAACAAGGTTAAATCATAGACTAGACTCTGTCCGTATTAAAACAACAATGTGAGTCATTCTCTCTTTTTATCAAATCTATTTACAAAACCCTATTTATTTCAAAGTTATAATTACAGGGATTAAGTTTATGTAATCACCATATTACAGCCGGTATCCGCTGTTAAACTTAATCAATTAAATACCGCAGTATTTCTGTCCCGCGGCTCCTGAAACGGGTCAAACCGGGTCGAGGGCCGTGACAGTTACCATCCGCCAAATCCTTCAATTGACCAACTATCCTTTCCTTTTTCATGTTTTCTTCCTTCACTGCCTCAGCTTGTGCTTCTCGGATTCGTTCAAGTAAACCCGAGGTTACAACAAGCTGCATCGACCGCACTCGTATTGGGGTATAATCTACTTTCCTGCTTAAGGCATCTGCCACAACATTAGCCCTTCCGGGGTGGTAATGTATTTCACAGTCATAGTCTTTTACCGTTTCTAACCATCGTCTTTGTCGCGTATGTAACTCCTTCTGATCGAAGAAGTATTTCAAGCTTTTGTGGTCAGTAAATATGATGCACTTTACTCCGTATAAATAGTGCCTCCATATTTTCAACGCAAACACCACATCCGCCAATTCGAGATCGTGCATGGGATATTTCTTTTCATGCACCTTTAATTGCCTCGAGGCATAAGCTATTACTTTGCCTCGTTGCATTAACACACATCTGAGCCCTGAAAGTGACGCATCTGAGTAGACTACCAAGTCTTCGACCCCGTCCGGCAACGTTAATACCGGAGCTTGAGTTAACTTTTCCTTTAGCGTTTGGAACGCTCTTTCTTGTTCAACACCCCAAATGTATCTCTCCTCTTTCCGAGTTAATTTAGTTAACGACGAAGTAATCTTGGAGAAATCTTGAATGAATCTTCTGTAGTAACCCGCAAGCCCTAAGAAACTTCTTATTTCCGAAGGATTCTTTGGAGGGCTCCATTTCAACACGGCCTCAATCTTTGACGGATCTACCAATATTCGGTCAGCACTTATGATGTGGCTGACGAATTGCACCTCTCGTAACCAAAAGGCGCACTTTGAAAATTTCGCATACAACCTTTCTCACCTGAGTGTCTCTAACACCTCCTGTAAATGATGCGCATGATCCGCCTCACTTTTCGAATAAACTAGAATGTTGTCGATAAACACGATTACCGACTTGTCCAACATTGGCTTGCAAACTCGGTTCATGAGGTCCATGAAAGCCGCGGGTGCATTCGTCAACCCGAATGACATCACAAGGAACTCGTAATGTCCGTACCGCGTACGGAAAGCCGTCTTCGGTATATCCTCTTATTTGACCTTTAACTGGTGATACCCCAATCTAAGATCAATTTTTGAAAACCAGTTCGCACCTTGTAGTTGGTCGAATAAATCATCTATTCTCGGAAGCGGGTATCGATTCTTCACTGTGAGTTTGTTCAACTCCTGGTAATCGATACACATCCGCATGCTTCCGTCTTTCTTTTTCACGAATAATACCAGTGCGCCCCAAGGAGGCACACTCGGCCTTATAACCCTTTGTCGAGTAAATCTTGAATTTGCGACATTAATTCTTGTAATTCCGATGGCGCAAGTCGGTACGGCGCCTTGGCTACGGGTTTCTCGCCCGGAACCAATTCCATTCCGGACTCTTCCTCCCGTTCGAGCGGTATTCCTGGTAAGTCCTCCGGAAACACATCTTCGAAATCACGTACCACCGGTACGTCTCCAATCTTCGGCGGTTCTTTCCCCGGTTCATTCGCGCATATCATAAACGCTCTACATCCGTGGCTCATGAGCCTGTGAGCTTTTAACATCGAACATATTACAGGATTACCTCCTTTCTCGCCATAGACGGTAACGTGCTTTCCGCTCGGAGACGTTAACTTTATCTCGGAGACCTTCGCGTGGTGTCGGGATAGCCAATCCATCCCAACAACTACTTGAAACTCTCCCGTCGACATCGGGATTAGATCTATCAAGTACTCCTCGTCATCGATACTTAATTTACAGCCTTGACAAACATCACAAACTATGAAACTTTTGTTGTCCCCTATTTCAACTTCTAAGGGCACAGATAATTTTGTTAATACGAATGAAGGATGTCGAATAAATCCATGTGAAATAAAGGATTTATTTGCACTCGTATCAAACAATACACGTGCAGGAATCGAGTTTATTGCGGATATACCTGAGACCACATCGGGTTCTGTTTTCGCTTCAGCCGCTGTTAGTTGGAAGGACCTGGCCTTCGCCTTTGAAGCTTCTGTCGAAGATTCTTTGGTGTCTTTATTTCCAACCAAGTCCGGGCATTCAGACTTTTTATGGCCCGGTTGGTAACACTTGTAGCAAACAGAGACCTTTCCCGGACATAACGACGCGGTGTGCCCCGTCTTCCCACATATGGGACACGGTTTGTCTCTGAAGCGGCACTCACCCTTGTGACCCTTTCCACATACTTTGCAACTCGGTGATCCACCCTCCGCATCCGTCTTCTTCACCGACTCAGTCGTTCGAGCCTTCTTTGTAGGGATTGGGTTAACTTCCACTTCCCTTCATTCACCCTGTTCTATTTGCTTTTTAAGTTTGATTTCTCTCTCCCGAGCTGTATTTATGATCTCGGTGAGCGTCTCATACTTGGAAGGGGTCATGAACTCTCGGTACTTAGAACTTAACATATTATAATAATAATAATAATAATAATAATAATAATATATTTTCTGCTCCTCCGTAGTCACTAACTCATCACAGAACCTCAGCTTATCCATGAATATGCCCATGATTTTATCAATTGTTTCACCCCTTTGCCTTAACTGGATGAACTCCTCCTTGATCCTGTTGATGACTGCCTTGGGACAGTGATGTTTAAGGAATGGTACCTTAAACTCGTCCCATGTCATGACCCTTGCCGCTTCGGCTCTAATCTCTTTCTTTTTGTTATCCCACCAGTCCTTGGCTTGACCCCTCAACTGACCCATTCCGTAAGCCACAAAATCGCTCACGTCACAGTGGGTCCTTGCAAACACCCCTTCGACATCACTTAGCCAACTTTGGCATATTATCGGGTCAACATCCCCGTTGTATATTGGCGGTTTACACGCCATAAACTCCTTGTGTGAACATCCCTTACGTTCTCCTGATTTTTCTTTCATAAGGTTGACATTGTCTTCCAAACTTTTAACTCGTTCTTCGACTAACGATAGCACTGTATTTTGAATTTTGTCTATGAAACCGGATAGACTACTCTCAATTGCCTTCCCCACTTCTTCGGCAATTATCTCTTTCATTTGTTCGGTGCCTGTCGGCACCGGATCATTGTCACTCCTTTCCGTCATCTTGAAACTGAAATGTTTACATCAATTATTAAACATTTCATTTATAACATAGCTTTATTTGCTTCGGTTTAGCCAAGTTCGTAACTTGCTTTGACCGTTCTCATTTAGTGCACTTTCCGGGTTTGAGTGTGTTAACACGCTCTTCCCGTGCACATTAATTCACATCTCTTTTTCTCACATATGATAAGATCTACTAAAATAAATAATTAATTCTTACCGGATGATCGATCAAGCTTGAACCAAATACTTTGTTGACAACCTTGAGCTCTGTTACCAACTTGTAACACCCGTCTCATTATTTTAATTATTTAATATAAAATACGCATTTAATAAGGAAATACTTTACATCCTTAATTAGTTAAACAAAACGGAAGTTTACATGACAAGGTATTCGAGTTACTAACAACTAGTTTCAAACATTTCAAACTACATGTTAAACATTTACAACATAAACATTGTTTTCAACAAGATTTGATACTAGCGAAAGCTTCAAAAGATAGTGTTCGGTTCTTGAAATGTTTCTTGATCGTCACCCGGAGCATGATAAACATCACCTAAGGTCAAAACCACATCAATGTTAGTTTTGACATCAAAATATCAAGTATGTATAAGTTCTAATTCCAAACAATGAAAAATAAACAAGAATTGCAGCAAAAAGGGTCTGTCGCGCCGCGCGACAGATCAGATCCAAGCCTTCGCGGCTCGCAACGATCGTCGCGTGACACGACGATGAATGCGTTTAGGTGTGGCACAGCGCGAGGCCCTGATTTTGGCAGTAACCTCGTTAATTGGAGCTGCGTATCTGCCCAGCATTATTATTTTCATATAACAATCTTTAAACTATCATAACTTTCGGTTTAAGCGTCCGTTTTAGCCGATTCTTTTTCCTATGCGTCTGTAATAAGATTACCGACGCGTCTATCATAATCATTGTATCAAAAATAAGATGTACAGGCTGGAAGTCTATAAATGCATAATGTATTTATTTGACCCGTATAAATTCTGCACTAATTTACTCACTAACAATTTTATGGCAGCAAGGCATATTCACCCCAATATCCGGGGCTTACAATCACCGGCGTTTCATTACCAATCTATGGTTTCGCGCTTTTGTGATTCAACCTTGCCAAATGCAATTCAAAACATACTTTTACTACAAATTAAACAATTTATTCGACCCGTTTGGCTCATTTATGGAATCCTCCAATTCTAATGACTACCAAACGTTTCTCTATGCTTATTTAGTTCGTTCAATTTAGTGATGATCATTATCACTTCGACTAATACAATTCATTACTCCAGAACACAATTATGAACGATTTCAATATTAATTTACTCGATGTAACGAGACAAGTTACATACCTTCAAAGCACGCCCTTCAAACGCACGTCGCCACCGGCTTGTCCAGTGATGCTCTGGTTTCCTTTCCTATAGAGTTCAATCACAATCCGTTTTGAACTCTTTTGCTTAACATACAACGCATAGTTCGCCTTAATTCTACAAACATGCGTTTTAGCTCAGATTTCAAATTTTAAGCCTTCTTTTAGGCATTTTCACAAACACTTTAAGGGCACAAATTCTCAAAATTTATAATCAAGTTCATGGCTTGTTATTTAGCCGATATTAACATCAACTAAACATGTTCATATTGATTTTCACATCAACAACATTTGAATTTACTTACTAGAATTCAAATTACACTAGAACAACTATCAAATTTTAGTGTTTAACATGTTCCAACAAAACCCACTTATAAGTCACTACAAGCCTTTTATCTAAGTAGGTTATTTTTAATCCTAGTTAGTTCACCTATTTATTTACCGGCATTTTATTTAAAATAAAAGATTTACATTTTCGGGGTGTTACACATACTCAGCCTCATTATTAGTAGTTTAAAACTCACAAGCAATTGAGTGGGGTATTATGTCCCCCTGCGGCGATTTTAGTAGTATTCCTAGTCCAGTTCCCTTGATATTTGAAGCCCCATCTGTGAAGAGTATCCAAGGATCCTTAGTCTCTTCAAGCTGTTGAACTTCCAATTCAGCTTCCCTTTGTAGATCACTACTAAAATCAACCACAAAGTCAGCTAAGGCTTGAGATTTGATGACAGTTCTTGGTTCATATCTTATATCATAAGCACTAAGCTTTACTGCCCATTTTGTCATCCTACCTGACATTTCAGGTTTCCTGAGAACATTCTTAATTGGAAAGTTAGTCTTAACAATAATAGCATGAGTTTCAATATAAGGGTGTAATTTAGTAGATGCCATAATTAAAGCAAGGATAAGTTTTTCTAAATGTGAATACCTGGATTCAGCATCAAGTAAACTTTTACTTCCATAATATACAGGATGTTGGGTACCTTCATGATCCTTTACAAGGACTGCACTTACCGCCTTAGAAGAAACTGCCAAGTACAAGGATAATATATCCCCCTTTTCTGGTTTCATTAAGGCTGGAGCTGAGGATAGGTAATCCTTAAGGGCTTTGAGAGCATTCTCATGCTTTTCAGTCCACTTAAATTTCTTGTTCTTTCTCAGAATGTCATAGAATTCCTTGCATTTCTCTGATGACTTTGAGATGAACCTGTTCAAGGCTGCGATCCTTCCTGTCAATCTTTGCACAAACTTGGCATTGGCAGGAGACTTAATATTCAGAATCGCCTTGATTTGCTCTGGACTTGCCTCTATGCCTCTTTTTGTCACCATGTAACCTAGGAACTTGCCAGCTTTTACACCAAAGTGACACTTGGAAGGATTCAATTTCATATTGAATTTATCAAGGATATCAAATGCTTCTTCCAAATCTCTAAGATGACCCTCAGCTCTCTTGGACTTAACCACCATGTCATCTATATAGACTTCCATCGTGTGTCCAATTTATTCTTTAAACATCATATTGACTAGCCTTTGGTAGGTAGCACCTGCATTTCTTAGTCCAAATGGCATAGCAATATAACAATAGATACCAGTAGGGGTCATAAAGGCTGTATCCTCCTGATCAGATGGTTCCATCTGAATTTTTTGAAATCCAGATGAAGCATCCATGAAAGTCAACAACTCATGACCCGCGGTAGCATCCACCATGGAGTCAATGTGGGGTAATGGGAAAGGATCCTTGGGGCATGCCATGTTTAAATCAGTGAAATCGACACATACCCTCCACTTTCCATTTTTCTTTTGAACAACAGCCTCATTGGCTAACCACCTTGGATACTTAACCTCTCTAATCATACTTGCTCTGAGCAGTTTATCTACCTCCTCCTGGATGATGGCATTCCTTTCAGGTGCAAACTTTCTCCTCTTTTGATGTATGGGTTTGAATGACCTGTCAATGCCAAGTTTGTGAGTAATAATATCTTTAGAAATACCTGTCATGTCCTCATGCTTCCAGGCAAAGGTAGTTTTTCTCCTCTTTAGGAAGGATACTAGATCATGTTCTATGTCATTGAAGATCCCGGATCCTATAAAAACTTTGGATTAAGGATCCTGAGGATCCATTAGGATATCTTTCACATCTTGTTCTCTTGCCTCCAGGACATCTCTTGGAGGATACTTTAATTTCTATTGCTCCTTGGGTCTTGAGGCTGGCTTCAAGGATGAAGTGTAACAATTTTTGGCTTCTTGTTGGTCACTTTCTCTCTTCACCACACCCCGTGGAGTAGGGAGCTTCACACACTGATGTTATGTAGATGGAACCACTTTCATGTCATGTATCCATGGCCTGCCAAGGATAACATTGCAATAGGATAAGCAATCTATAACACAAAATTTTTGAAAAGAATTAACTCCCTCTATGTAAATGGGAAGTTTAATGTCCCCCAATGTGTTCTTTGTTTCTCCACTGAATCCCACAAGAACTGATGATCTTGGGATTATTTCTGATTCAGGGATGTTCATCTTCTTGAGGACATCAAGTTGAATGATGTTCACTGAGCTTCCTCCATCTATCAGAATCCTGCAAACAAAATGATTAGATATAAACAATATAATAACAAGACCCTCATGATGAGGATCCTGAATATCCACACGATTATCCTCATCAAAGGATATAACTTTCTCATGTGTAAGGATTGAGGTTCGAATGGGCCTATCCCCATTCTCCATCTTTGTCTCTTTAGCATGCCTCTTGGTTGCTGAAAAGGAAGTTCCACATATGTCCGATCCACCAAAAATGAAGTTGATAATTTGTGCATCAGCTGGAGGAGCAGGAGCTCTTTCTGGAATCTTTTCAGGATCCTGGATCCTTGACTTTTTCCTTCCAAATAGCTCCTTCAAATGCCCTTTGCTTAATAAGTAACCAATCTCTTTCCTGAGTGCTATGCATTCATCAGTGAGATGACCGAATTCTTCATGATAGGTGTTAGGGGAGGATTTTCTAACAATTATCCTTATTCGTTATCCTAACTGGTGATCCTTACATCTGTGACAGGTGGTGATCCTCAGAAGAGCTTCAGGATCAGGATCATGGATCACTGTTAAGGATCCTCGTACTGACGATTGTTTACTTAGGTATTATACTATCTCGCAGGTATGACGAGCTTGACCAAGGTCTTGGCGACATTCCTGGAGAATATTCCTAAACTATTCTGCATGTGCTTGACCAAAAATAGACGTTGTGGAGAACCGTGGAGGCTTGGCCGAAAGTCGGATAGTTAGTTTAGGTGGTTATTTCTATTTTAAAAAGGGAGTAACGAGTCTACGTAGATAAACAGTTAGTTATTTTTTTGCAGTTACCACACTCGTACAAACGCTCGTACAAGCTCTCGTTTCAAACACTTAGCAATTTCATACACTTTCTACACATTTCACCCGTAGTGATCCTTGTACCTAGCTCGTTACTATCCGAAGTTGTAAACATTAATTCATTTATTTGAGCTTGGTGATCGGTAGTTTCCATCACCCCGGGGTTTTTTGTGCCGGAGATCAACTCTTGATCAAGGGGTTTTTTCCCCGTATAAACCCTTGTGTTGTTTGTGCAATTTTTTCACTAAAGTGATCCTCATCATTGTTACAACATTTTAAGCATCATACCCCGTAATCTAGAGTTTGGTTTGCAATATCCTCATCTGATTTTTTGACCAAAATAGTTTGGCGCCCACCGTGGGGCTGTTGGTGCTTTGTCCTTAGAAGAATACGCATTTCTGTGTTCATTCCGGTTTATTACAACCAAGCAATGGCTTCTTCAGCGAAGAGTGCTTCAAACTTGATGCCCTCATTCACTTCTTCACAAGGCGTCCCTCCTTTGCCTCCACCACCTTCCTGGATCCCAGAAGAATACTGAGAATGCTGCGAAGAAACCAACTCCCATTTTCTCAAACCTCCAACTTCTTCTGCTTCTTACACTCCTACTACTAGTGACTTGTTTACTCTGATTTTGCAGATGAAGGACCCATATCCAGCAGCAGGACAAGACCAATGAAAAAATCCTTAGAGAAATCGGAGACATCAAGAAACAAAAGAGATCGGCAGAGGATCATTCCCCACTGGTGCCGAAATCCTTGAATTTCGATACTCCAGTGATTACTTCGTCAGCCATCAGCGGCTCCAGACATTCAATATGTGGGGTGGACCAAAAGGAGTGCACTACGGAACAACAACAACAACCCAGGCATCAGGTCCTTATTTCCAGCCAGCGGGATCCTATCCTCAGCATATGGGATTCCCTCACGAATTCAGGAGGATATTCAGGGATGCAGCATTTTCAAGGATCCTCCTTCGTTCCAGGATCATCCCAGGTTCAAGGATCCTCCTTCGTTCCAGGATCATCCCAGGTTCAAGGATCCTCCTTCATTCCAGGATCATCCCAGGTCCAAGGATCCTCCTTCGTCCCAGGATCATCCCAGGTCCAAGGATCCTCCTTCGTTCCAGGATCATCCCAGGTTCAAGGATCCTCCTTCGTTCCAGGATCATCCCAGGTTCAAGGATCCTCCTTCATTCCAGGATCATCCCAGTTCCAGGGACCCTTCTAGATGCCAGGATCCTTAAGGAGTGTGCAAACAGGAAGTTCAGATGTCCATCAGGGAGATTTTATTCCAATACAGACTAATGCTTCTGCTGGTCCCTCGATCATTCCAGAGCCTCAACAATATGGATTAACATCCATTCTTCCTAACTTGAATCCAATGGGAGGTAACACTTTTAACAATTCTTATACTACTAACCAAGGTCTTATGCAGGATCCAGGTATCAATCATGCCATGGCTAGAGAATTGCAAAAGCTAAAGGATATGATATCAAGTGTCCCGGGAGTAGTCAAACCTATCCCAAAGATTGCAGATGGGAGCCATAAGATATCTCGTTTTGCACCACCAATCTGTGATGCTGAGATACCCAAGAGGTTCCATGTGCCTACAATGAAACTGTATGATGGCTCAACAGATCCTGAAGAACACATAGCACAATACAGGGAGAGGATGGAGATCAATCCAATCCCAGAAAGGTTAAAGGAAGCATGCCTGTGCAAAGGATTCGGATCCACTCTTACTGGATCAGCTCTCAAATGGCTGCTAAGTCTTCCTCCCTATTCTATTACCTCATTTGCTAACCTAGTTAACTTGTTTAATAATCAGTTTTCCTGTAGTAGAAAATTTGAACGATTAACTAGTGATTTATATAGGATAACCCAGGGTCATAATGAATCATTAAGGGATTACATTACCAAATTCAGTAAAGAATCCTTAGACATTCCCAACTTAGATATAGCCACGGCTGTTGAGGCCTTTAAAATGGGGTTGCTTAGGGATTCGTTATTTTATGATGATCTTGTTATGACACCATGCAGGAACCTAGATGAGGTAAGAACCCGGGCCCTTAGGTACATCCGGCTAGAGGACGACAAGAGGATCCAGGAGAGGTTAGCAGGATCCTCAAAGCAGGATAAGCAAGGATCCTCATTCAGGAACAACAAGTTCAGATCCTACAATAGATCTGATAACCAGAACGTGCATTCTATTGATCAAGAGGAGGATGATGAGGATTATCCTCCAATTTCTGAATATTGTTTTAGTGTTGATAATAATGAACTAATCCTTGCGATGCAGAGTCTAGGTGATAAAGCTAGATGGCCCAGGAAAAATGTTAGGCCAGCTGCAACTAAGGATAAATCAAAGTGGTGTGCATACCATGAAGATTTTGGGCACCTCACAGAAGAGTGCATTGCACTAAGAAAGGAAATTGGATACTTGTTAAGCAAGGGGCATCTAAAAGAATTGTTTGGAAGAAAAAAGTCAAGAACTCAGGATCCTGAAAGGATCCCTGAAAAGGCTCCAGCCCCTCCAGCGGATGCACAAGTGATAAACTTCATTTCTGGAGGATCAGACATTTGTGGCACATCCTTCTCAGCAGCTAAAAGGCATGCAAAGGAAACTAAAATGGATAACGGAGAAAGACCTGTTCGAACATCAAGTGTCTCGGAAGGGAAAGTCATAACCTTTGATGAAGAGGATCGTGTTGATATCCAGGATCCTCATCACGATGGTTTAGTTATTACTCTTTTCATATCTAACCATTTTGTCCGCAGGATCCTTATAGACGGAGGAAGTTCAGTAAATATTATCCAGCTTGATGTCCTAAAGAAGATGGGTATTCCTGAATCAGAGATCATACCGAGATCCTCTGTGCTCGTGGGATTTAGTGGAGAAACTAAGAATACCCTGGGGGACATTAAACTCCCAATATACATTGAAGGCCTACATTCTTATCAAAAATTTTGTGTTATTGACTGTTTATCTTGTTGTAATGTTATCCTTGGCAGGCCCTGGATACACGATATGAAAGCAGTCCCATCCACTTACCATCAATGTGTGAAGCTCCCTAGTCCTTGGGGAATAGTGAAGATTGATAGTGATCAGCAGGAGGCTAAGAATTGCTACACTTCATCGATGAAACCAGCCTCGAAGTCAAGGGAGCAATAGCAATCAAAGTATCCTCCAAGGGATGTCTTGGAGGCAAGAGAGCAGGATGTGGTAGAAATCCTCATGGATCCTGATGATCCTGAATCCAAAATCTATATCGGATCAGGGATCCTTAGCGAAATGAAAGAAGACCTCGTATCCTTCCTCAAAAGGAGAAAGACCACCTTTGCATGGAAACATGAAGACATGACTGGTATATCCAAAGATGTTATCACTCACAAACTCGGCATCGACAGATCCTTCAGACCAATCCATCAAAGGAGAAGAAAGTTTGCACCGGAAAGGAATGCCATTATCCAGGAAGAAGTAGAGAAATTGCTCCGGGCAGGTATGATTAGAGAGGTCAAGTATCCAAGATGGTTGGCCAATGTGGTTGTTGTTCAAAAGAAAAACGGAAAGTGGAGGGTATGTGTCGATTTTACCGATTTCAATAAAGCATGTCCCAAGGATCCTTTCCCTTTACCCCACATTGACTCCATGGTGGATGCAACCGCGGGTCATGAACTGTTAACTTTTATGGATGCTTCATCTGGATTTCAACAAATCCAAATGGAACCATCCGACCAAGAGGATACAGCCTTCATGACTCCAACTGGTATATATTGCTATATTGCTATGCCGTTCGGATTGAGGAATGCAGGTGCAACGTATCAAAGGCTGGTGAATATGATGTTCAAGGAACAGATCGGACAAACTATGGAGGTTTACATAGATGATATGGTGGTAAAATCCATGAGAGCTGAGGATCACCTAAAGGATTTGGAGGAAGCATTTGATATCCTTGACAAATATAATATGAAGCTTAATCCTTCAAAATGTCATTTTGGTGTTAAAGCAGGTAAATTCTTAGGATACATGGTGACTAAAAGAGGCATTGAAGCTAGCCCGGAACAAATCAAAGCAATAGTGAACATCAAATCTCCGGCCAATGCTAAGGATGTTCAAAGGCTAACAGGCAGGATAGCAGCTTTGAATAGATTTATATCCAAATCCTCAGAGAAGTGCAAAGAATTCTATGATATCCTAAGGAAGAACAAGAAATTTGAGTGGACTGAGAAGCATGAAAATGCTTTAAGAGCCCTCAAAGATTACCTATCCTCAGCCCCAGCCTTGATGAAGCCAGAAAAAGGCGATGTGCTATCCTTGTATCTTGCAGTATCCTCAAAAGCAGTAAGTGCGGTCCTTGTTAAGGATCATGAAGGTACACAACATCCTGTCTATTATGTAAGTAAAAGTTTACTTGATGCCGAATCCAGGTATTCACACCTTGAAAAACTTATTCTTGCATTAATAATGGCATCTACTAAGCTAAGACACTATTTTGAGACTCATATTATTATCGTTAAAACTAATTTTCCAATTAAGAATGTCCTCAGGAAACCAGAGATGTTAGGAAGGATGGCTAAGTGGGCAGTGAAGCTGAGTGCGTATGATATAAGATATGAGCCTAGGACAGCCATCAAATCCCAAGCATTAGCTGACTTTGTGGCTGATTTCAGTAGTGATTTACAAGAAGAAGCTGAGTTAGAAGTCCAGCAGCTAGAGGAGACCAAAGATCCTTGGATACTCCACACTGATGGATCCTCAAATGTCAAAGGCACAGGGCTTGGAATACTACTAAAATCGCCACAGGGGGACATAATACCCCACTCTATAGCTTGTGAGTTCCAAACCACTAATAATGAGGCTGAATATGAAGCCTTAATTGCTGGTTTGCAAATTGCAAAGCATATGGGGATCAGGTATCTTGAGGTACATGTAGATTCATTGTTAATTACAAACCACTTTAATGGATCCTACGCTGTTAAAGGTGAAAAACTAACCAAATATTTAGAGATAGTAAAAAATTTGGCACTCTCCTTTGTTTCCTTCAGTTTGACACAGGTACCAAGGGAAGAAAATACAGAGGCTGATGCATTGGCTAACTTAGGATCTTCCTTGAAGATCCCGGAGGATATCAAGATCCCTATTATATATATCCTGATCTCGGCTATTGAGGATCACGTGGCTATGGAGATAGGATATGATTCTGCGGTTATCCCTAGTGAGGATACTCAATCTCATTCAGGATCAAGATCATGGATCTCACCAATTATGAGATACTTACAACATGGAGAGATTCCTACAGGAGAAAACCCTAGGACTTTCAAATCTAAGGTATCTCAATTTACAATTATAAATAGTATGTTGTATAGACGATCTCTTGCAGGACCATACTTGAGATGCATTGAGGATCCTGAAGTCCAAGAAGTTTTAAAAGACTTCCATGAAGGAGATTGTGGAAACCACACTGGGGGCAGGGCATTATTCTCAAGGATCCTGAGGACAGGGTACTACTGGCCAACCATGAAAAGAGATGCTGTGGAGTATGCTAGAAGATGTGATCCTTGTCAGAGACACAGCAATATCCTTCATCAACCAGCTGAATTGTTACATCCTATATCCTCCTCTTGGCCATTTATGAGATGGGGTATGGATATAGTTGGTAAGCTCCCTAAGGCACTTGGTGGAAAAGTATTCATGCTTGCTATGACTGATTACTTCTCCAAGTGGATAGAGGCCGAAGCTTTTGCCCAAGTCAGAGAAAAGGAAGTTATATCCTTCATTAAAAGAAATATTATAACTAGATTTGGAATTCCTTCTGAGATTATATGTGATAATGGTTCCCAATTTATTGGGGGCAGAACCACTAACTTTTGTGACAGCTGGGGGATTAGGATGATAACATCAACACCAGTCCACCCACAAGCTAATGGTCAGGCAGAATCATCCAACAAGATCATCATCAACAATTTAAAGAAAAAGCTTGGATCCAAGAAAGGGAAATGGGCAGAAGAACTACCCTATGTGCTTTGGGCTGATAGGACAACCCCCAAGAATGCTACTGGTCAAACACCATTCTCTTTGGTATTTGGGGCAGAATCAGTGATCCCAACAGAAATGGTGGTTCCAACTGCAAGAACAAGTACCCGTGATCCTGAGGAAAATGATGAAAACTTGGCTCAAGACCTGGATACTATTGAAGAAATCAGGGATATGGCCAGGATAAGGATGGCCAGTTATCAACAAAGAATGGCTGGTGCTTACAACAAAAATGTCAGGATCAGAAGGTTTCAAGTTGGAGATATGGTATTAAGGAAAGCATTTCAGAATACCACCAATCCTGCGGATGGAAAGTTGGCTCCAAAATGGGAAGGCCCTTATTTGATTGAAGCTGAAGCAGGAAAGGGGGCATATAGATTGCTAACCATGGAAGGTGATTTGCTACCAAGAGCTTGGAATGCTGTCCATTTGAAGAAATATTTCATGTGAGTAGGATCCTCATGGCATAGATGATCCTCATAATAGGGATATCCTTAAAGGATCCTCAAAGTATCGGTGATCCTTACTTAGGTAATATCCTAAACTTGAGCTATTTCATTTCATTATTTTCTCTTATAAGGATAAGGATCATGTATCCTTTATCCATCTCTCACGTGAGTTTAAGTTTTGAAAGTTCAGGTATCCTTAGCATAACGTTGGTTATCCACAGAAGCGATCCGTCTTTTGGGTTTAACCCCAGTTATTCGGGCTTGTCCCCAGATTCCGCCTGTAGCGCACGATGATCCTGGTGTAGTTCAAGGCTTTGGGACCAGTACTCGTTCTAGGGGCTGATAATCCCATTGTTCTGGCTATGCTTAGGATCCTACGTATAATGGTAGACGTACCATACATCTGTTCATAAGGTTTCTAACGTTTTCACGTTAGCTAAGGTTTCTAACGTTTTCACGTTAGCAAAGGTTTTGGCATCTTCATGTCACTAAGTTTGGATAGTCGCCAGTTAGGGCCATACTCCAGTTTGCATACGATCCTTGGGCTTGTCCCCAGTTATCCTTGGGCTTGTCCCCAGTTATCCTTGGGCTTGTCCCCAGTTATCCTTGGGCTTGTCCCCAGTTATCCTTGGGCTTGTCCCCAGTTGCTAACTCTTTTCTTATATTGGCTTAGTCCCAAGTTATGCTCTATTTCAGGTCCTTGAAGATAGGCAGCTAAGGATCCTTGATCCTTACTTCACTCTAAGGTTTATTTTATAGTTATCCTTATAATGGTTAGGATTCTAACTTGGATCCTCAGGTATGATCCTTAGCTCTTTTGATCTTATTTATTATTCTTTTAAATAACCCCTATACTTGACAACTGAACTTATGATTTTTAAATTGTATCACTTTTTAGAACTTATCGGCTATGGGATATGTGATCCTGATCATATCCTAAGCTTTTTGAATAATTTACAAGGCTTGATAATTATAAACAGAATGAACATTACAACAGTTGGAAAGGAAGATATTAAAAAGTATAACAACACAAGATAAGCGACAAAAGGTTAAGTTTTTATTTATCAACATAAAGCTAACCCTTTAAAGGTTGTCAAAATTACCTACCCGAGCATCTACCAGCAAAGCGTGGCCCGTCCGCTGGGGTAGGTAAAGGGTGTCCATGATAATGAGTTCAAAGATAGTGCAGGAATATAAAGGCGGCAGGATCACAATGGCTTCATCCCCCAAACAGAGGATCCCTCCACCAATTGCAATCCTGCCTATTGTCCAAAGGATCATACATGACCCTTAATCCTAAAAACCTATTGTTTAGTACAACCCATCATTGTTCAACAAAAAACACCATCACCAAAACAAACTATCAAACTTAAAAAATTGGGCTCCGGCTACGTCTAGAAATGTCCATCATTGCCCAATCAAGCAGCCTAAACCTTCGCTGCATCACCACCTCCGGCTCCACTTGCTTCACCAGCTTCATCCTTGCTACCAGCCTCGATTGTCAAGATCTCTCCAGCCTCCTCTTCATCACCCAATTCAGCCAGCCTTGCCTTCCATTCTTCAATTTCCCAGCTACTTTTGTCAAAGGCAGGATCCTGAGCTTCCAAGGCCATTTGAAGCTTGGTTTTGTACATTGCTATGGCGGCAGAAACTTTAGCATCATCTGTGATCTCCTGCCTTTCATAGTCAAAGTTAACCAGCACCTTAGCCATCTTCTGTTTGGTATCCTGGAGTTCCTTCTGAAGATCAGCAAGTGCAAGATCCTTGAGCACGGCAACCTGCTGGAGGTCGGCAATCTTTTTATCTTGATCCTCAACGTGGCCTACGTAATCCTCAATCTCAGTAAATTTCTGCAAAAGAAAAGGATAAAGCAGTTCAAGACCAAGTGATCCTTAGATCAGCAGGATATGATAGCAGGATATACGAGCAGAGACAGTAATCATTACATCATTAAAGTACTCGAGGAACTGGTGGCGAATTAAGGGAAGACCCTGCAAATCCTCAGCCTCGGAAGTCTTTCTTTTCTTGATTCCCTTTCCTTTGAGGGGTGCCTTGGGGATTGAAGCTGTGGGGCTGGTAGGAACCTTTCTTTTGGAGGATTTGACAGTGGTGAGATCGGTGACACTGAACCTTGAAGCAGCTTTGGCAGATTTTCCAGCACCTACACAACCAAAAGAAGATAAGTATCGTTTCTTAATATACATTTAACTATTTATTTAAATTTTAAACAAGGATACTTACTTGACATTGTGACAGAGCCTGAGGATACCTCCTGTGAGTCTTGGGTTATTGTCTTAAAAGTTCTAGTTTCAGGGTCGAGTCCCCAGAAAGCAGCAAGTCTTTCCCTGGTTGCGGGTGTTGTGATGAGATGTGAAACAGAGATGGCTGCATGACACAAGACAAAGAAGGGGTTAGTGATCCTATTACAAAAACATGACCATCTGGTGATCCTTCCCAGGATCCTCCGGCCTACCATGGGTGGACCATGTTCTTGGTAAATGCTCTCCATCTGAAATGGTATCCCTTCTTACAAAGAAGAAGCGACGTTTCCAATCTTTGTCGTTTTTGGTGACTTTAAGAAGAGGATGATCTGCACTGGGTTTTCATTTGAACAAATAATGGTGGGATCCAAAGGTAGTAAGATCATACAGTTCCGCCAGTTCTGACATTCCTAAATCAACGCCTTCCTGCTCGATGATCCTCTCTAGGGTGTATAAAACCCTCCAAATCATCGGCATGGCTTGAATGTAAGATATGCCGGTAAGGGAAAAGAAGGATTGTGTGAATTCCGGGAAAGGATAGGTGTACCCTATAGCAAATGGAGTAACTGGAAAGGCAACCTATGTTTCTGAAACATAGTCGCTCAGGGCAGTTGGATCGAAAGGTTTGAAAAAGACATTCGCCGGAAAACGGTGACGGATGTTATCTATTTGTGCATCGTAAAAGCAACACCTCTCGTTCACTGAGTCCTAGATGATCTTCTGACTCTTCAAAGGGCTATCCTTTTTGTGATCCTTGCCCGGGGAGCTTCGGAGCAACTTTGGCATATTATCGGGTCAACATCCCCGTTGTATATTGGCGGTTTACACGCCATAAACTCCTTGTATGAACATCCCTTACGTTCTCCTGATTTTTCTTTCATAAGGTTGACATTGTCTTCCAACCTTTTAACTCGTTCTTCGACTAACGATAGCACTGTATTTTGAATTTTGTCTATGAAACTGGATAGACTACTCTCAATTGCCTTCCCCACTTCTTCGGCAATTATCTCTTTCATTTGTTCGGTGCCTGTCGGCACCGGATCATTGTCACTCCTTTCCGTCATCTTGAAACTGAAATGTTTACATCAATTATTAAACATTTCATTTATAACATAGCTTTATTTGCTTCGGTTTAGCCAAGTTCGTAACTTGCTTTGACCGTTCTCATTTAGTGCACTTTCCGGGTTTGAGTGTGTTAACACGCTCTTCCCGTGCACATTAATTCACATCTCTTTTTCTCACATATGATAAGATCTACTAAAATAAATAATTAATTCTTACCGGATGATCGATCAAGCTTGAACCGAATACTTTGTTGACAACCTTGAGCTCTGTTACCAACTTGTAACACCCGTCTCATTATTTTAATTATTTAATATAAAATACGCATTTAATAAGGAAATACTTTACATCCTTAATTAGTTAAACAAAACGGAAGTTTACATGACAAGGTATTCGAGTTACTAACAACTAGTTTCAAACATTTCAAACTACATGTTAAACATTTACAACATAAACATTGTTTTCAACAAGATTTGATACTAGCGAAAGCTTCAAAAGATAGTGTTCGGTTCTTGAAATGTTTCTTGATCGTCACCCGGAGCATGATAAACATCACCTAAGGTCAAAACCACATCAATGTTAGTTTTGACATCAAAATATCAAGTATGTATAAGTTCTAATTCCAAACAATGAAAAATAAACAAGAATTGCAGCAAAAAGGGTCTGTCGCGCCGCGCGACAGATCAGATCCAAGCCTTCGCGGCTCGCAACGATCGTCGCGTGACACGACGATGAATGCGTTTAGGTGTGGCACAGCGCGAGGCCCTGATTTTGGCAGTAACCTCGTTAATTGGAGCTGCGTATCTGCCCAGCATTATTATTTTCATATAACAATCTTTAAACTATCATAACTTTCGGTTTAAGCGTCCGTTTTAGCCGATTCTTTTTCCTATGCGTCTGTAATAAGATTACCGACGCGTCTATCATAATCATTGTATCAAAAATAAGATGTACAGGCTGGAAGTCTATAAATGCATAATGTATTTATTTGACCCGTATAAATTCTGCACTAATTTACTCACTAACAATTTTATGGCAGCAAGGCATATTCACCCCAATATCCGGGGCTTACAATCACCGGCGTTTCATTACCAATCTATGGTTTCGCGCTTTTGTGATTTAACCTTGCCAAATGCAATTCAAAACATACTTTTACTACAAATTAAACAATTTATTCGACCCGTTTGGCTCATTTATGGAATCCTCCAATTCTAATGACTACCAAACGTTTCTCTATGCTTATTTAGTTCGTTCAATTTAGTGATGATCATTATCACTTCGACTAATACAATTCATTACTCCAGAACACAATTATGAACGATTTCAATATTAATTTACTCGATGTAACGAGACAAGTTACATACCTTCAAAGCACGCCCTTCAAACGCACGTCGCCACCGGCTTGTCCAGTTGATGCTCTGGTTTCCTTTCCTATAGAGTTCAATCACAATCCGTTTAGAACTCTTTTGCTTAACATACAACGCATAGTTCGCCTTAATTCTACAAACATGCGTTTTAGCTCAGATTTCAAATTTTAAGCCTTCTTTTAGGCATTTTCACAAACACTTTAAGGGCACAAATTCTCAAAATTTATAATCAAGTTCATGGCTTGTTATTTAGCCGATATTAACATCAACTAAACATGTTCATATTGATTTTCACATCAACAACATTTGAATTTACTTACTAGAATTCAAATTACACTAGAACAACTATCAAATTTTAGTGTTTAACATGTTCCAACAAAACCCACTTATAAGTCACTACAAGCCTTTTATCTAAGTAGGTTATTTTTAATCCTAGTTAGTTCACTTATTTATTTACCGGCATTTTATTTAAAATAAAAGATTTACATTTTCGGGGTGTTACACATACTCAGCCTCATTATTAGTAGTTTAAAACTCACAAGCAATTGAGTGGGGTATTATGTCCCCCTGCGGCGATTTTAGTAGTATTCCTAGTCCAGTTCCCTTGATATTTGAAGCCCCATCTGTGAAGAGAATCCAAGGATCCTTAGTCTCTTCAAGCTGTTGAACTTCCAATTCAGCTTCCCTTTGTAGATCACTACTAAAATCAACCACAAAGTCAGCTAAGGCTTGAGATTTGATGACAGTTCTTGGTTCATATCTTATGTCATAAGCACTAAGCTTTACTGCCCATTTTGTCATCCTACCTGACATTTCAGGTTTCCTGAGAACATTCTTAATTGGAAAGTTAGTCTTAACAATAATAGCATGAGTTTCAATATAAGGGTGTAATTTAGTAGATGCCATAATTAAAGCAAGGATAAGTTTTTCTAAATGTGAATACCTGGATTCAGCATCAAGTAAACTTTTACTTACATAATATACAGGATGTTGGGTACCTTCATGATCCTTTACAAGGACTGCACTTACCGCCTTAGAAGAAACTGCCAAGTACAAGGATAATATATCCCCCTTTTCTGGTTTCATTAAGGCTGGAGCTGAGGATAGGTAATCCTTAAGGGCTTTGAGAGCATTCTCATGCTTTTCAGTCCACTTAAATTTCTTGTTCTTTCTCAGAATGTCATAGAATTCCTTGCATTTCTCTGATGACTTTGAGATGAACCTGTTCAAGGCTGCGATCCTTCCTGTCAATATTTGCACAACCTTGGCATTGGCAGGAGACTTAATATTCAGAATCGCCTTGATTTGCTCTGGACTTGCCTCTATGCCTCTTTTTGTCACCATGTAACCTAGGAACTTGCCAGCTTTTACACCAAAGTGACACTTGGAAGGATTCAATTTCATATTGAATTTATCAAGGATATCAAATGCTTCTTCCAAATCTCTAAGATGACCCTCAGCTCTCTTGGACTTAACCACCATGTCATCTATATAGACTTCCATCGTGTGTCCAATTTATTCTTTAAACATCATATTGACTAGCCTTTGGTAGGTAGCACCTGCATTTCTTAGTCCAAATGGCATAGCAATATAACAATAGATACCAGTAGGGGTCATAAAGGCTGTATCCTCCTGATCAGATGGTTCCATCTGAATTTTTTGAAATCCAGATGAAGCATCCATGAAAGTCAACAACTCATGACCCGCGGTAGCATCCACCATGGAGTCAATGTGGGGTAATGGGAAAGGATCCTTGGGGCATGCCTTGTTTAAATCAGTGAAATCGACACATACCCTCCACTTTCCATTTTTCTTTTGAACAACAGCCACATTGGCTAACCACCTTGGATACTTAACCTCTCTAATCATACTTGCTCTGAGCAGTTTATCTACCTCCTCCTGGATGATGGCATTCCTTTCAGGTGCAAACTTTCTACTCTTTTGATGTATGGGTTTGAATGACCTGTCAATGCCAAGTTTGTGAGTAATAATATCTTTAGAAATACCTGTCATGTCCTCATGCTTCCAGGCAAAGGTAGTTTTTCTCCTCTTTAGGAAGGATACTAGATCATGTTCTATGTCATTGAAGATCCCGGATCCTATAAAAACTTTGGATTAAGGATCCTGAGGATCCATTAGGATATCTTTCACATCTTGTTCTCTTGCCTCCAGGACATCTCTTGGAGGATACTTTAATTTCTATTGCTCCTTGGGTCTTGAGGTTGGCTTCAAGGATGAAGTGTAACAATTTTTGGCTTCTTGTTGGTCACTTTCTCTCTTCACCACACCCCGTGGAGTAGGGAGCTTCACACACTGATGTTATGTAGATGGAACCACTTTCATGTCATGTATCCATGGCCTGCCAAGGATAACATTGCAATAGGATAAGCAATCTTTAACACAAAATTTTTGAAAAGAATTAACTCCTTCTATGTAAATGGGAAGTTTAATGTCCCCCAATGTGTTCTTTGTTTCTCCACTAATCCCACAAGAATTGATGATCTTGGGATAATTTCTGATTCAGGGATGTTCATCTTCTTGAGGACATCAAGTTGAATGATGTTCACTGAGCTTCCTCCATCTATCAGAATCCTGCAAACAAAATGATTAGATATAAACAATATAATAACAAGACCCTCATGATGAGGATCCTGAATATCCACACGATTATCCTCATCAAAGGATATAACTTTCTCATGTGTAAGGATTGAGGTTCGAATGGGCCTATCCCCATTCTCCATCTTTGTCTCTTTAGCATGCCTCTTGGTTGCTGAAAAGGAAGTTCCACATATGTCCGATCCACCAAAAATGAAGTTGATAATTTGTGCATCAGCCGGAGGAGCAGGAGCTCTTTCTGGAATCTTTTCAGGATCCTGGATCCTTGACTTTTTCCTTCCAAATAGCTCCTTCAAATGCCCTTTGCTTAATAAGTAACCAATCTCTTTCCTGAGTGCTATGCATTCATCAGTGAGATGACCGAATTCTTCATGATAGGTGTTAGGGGAGGATTTTCTAACAATTAGTGATCCTTATTCGTTATCCTAACTGGTGATCCTTACTTCTGTGACAGGTGGTGATCCTCAGAAGAGCTTCAGGATCAGGATCATGGATCACTTTAAGGATCCTCGTACTGACGATTGTTTACTTATGTATTATACTATCTCGCAGGTATGACGAGCTTGACCAGGTCTTGGCGACATTCCTGGAGAATATTCCTAAACTATTCTGCATGTGCTTGACCAAAAATAGACGTTGTGGAGAACGTGGAGGCTTGGCACGAAAGTCGGATAGTTAGTTTAGGTGGTTATTTCTATTTTAAAAAGGGAGTAACGAGCTAGTAGAAAACAGTTAGTTATTTTTTGCAGTTACACACACTCGTACAAACGCTCGTACAAGCTCTCGTTCAAACACTTAGCAATTTCATACACTTTCTACACATTTCACCGTAGTGATCCTTGTACCTAGCTCGTTACTATCCGAAGTTGTAAACATTAATTCATTTATTTGAGCTTGGTGATCGGTAGTTTCCATCACCCGGGGTTTTTTGTGCCGGAGATCAACTCTTGATCAAGGGCTTTTTCCCCGTATAAACCCTTGTGTTGTTTGTGCAATTTTTCACTAAAGTGATCCTCATCATTGTTACACATTTTAAGCATCATACCCCGTAATCTAGAGTTTGGTTGCAATATCCTCATCTGATTTTTTGACCAAAACAATAGGCACACCATTTGGATTTATCTTTTGTAGCAGCTGGCTTATCACTCTTTCTGGGCCATCTTGCTTTTTCACCTAAATTCAGCATTGCAAGGATTAGTTCATTATTATCAACAGCAAAGCAATATTCAGAAATGGGTGGATAATCTTCATCATCCTCTTCTTGCTCCACTGCATGCATGTTTTGATTATCAGACTTGTTGTATGATTTGGATTTGTTGTTCCTGAAGTAGGATCCTTGCTTTTCCTGCTTTGAGGATCCTGACAGTCTTTCTTGGATTCTTTTATCATCCTCTAAACGGATGAATCTAAGGGCCCTGGTTCTTAGTTCATCAAGATTCCTGCAAGGGGTCATGACAAGATCATCATAGAATTGTGAATCCTTAAGTAAACCCATTTTGAAAGCTTCTACAACCGTAGCAATATCCAAATTAGGAATCTGTAAGGATTCTCTACTGAATTTAGTGATATAATATCTAAGTGATTCATTTTGACCTTGTGTTACCCTATATAGATCATTAGTTAAACGTTCAAATCTCCTACTGCATGAGAATTGGCTATTAAACAAATTAACTAGATTAGCAAATGAAGTAATAGAGTAAGGGGGAAGGCTTAGCAGCCATTTAAGAGCTGATCCTGTCAGTGTGGATCCGAAACCCTTGCATAGACATGCTTCTTTTAACCTTTCAGGAATGGGATTGATCTCCATTCTTTCTCTGTACTGAGCTGCATGCTCTTCTGGATCAGTTGAGCCATCATACAACTTCATGTTTGGTGTCTGAAACCTCTTCGGTATCTCTGCATCACAAATAGGTGGTGCAAAATGAGATATCTTGTGACTCCCATCTGGAATTTCAGGAATGGGCTTAACCACTCCTAGAACGCTGAATATCATATCCTTGAGTTTTTTCAATTCCCTAGCCTTAGCTTGGTTGATTCCTGTATCCTGCACAAAGCCATGGTTAGCATTATAAGAAGTATTTAAAGTGTTACCTCCTGATGGATTCAAGGTTAGGATTCCTGATGTGAATCCATATTGGTGCGATT
>JARYGA010015024.1:0-61007 GCA_030545235.1 Helianthus tuberosus
TTAGCAAGCATCATCCTTTATTAAATTCGTTTGACTTGTTCGTGTGAGAATTCATCACTTATGAATGCCAAACTTCATTCTTTGTTCGACCCGTTCAACTTTAAAATAGTTGAACTTAATTTATCAAAATTTCTATTTGAAGTATCTTATCGTCTTTTAGTCATGACTCGAAATCCGAGTCTTTTGACTTTCCTTTCGCGTTCCCGTTTCTCGGTCTACGCATGTGCTTAAATCCTTACCCACCAACCGGGTGTTTTACCGAAGTCGGTTATCATTGCAACCCTTCCGGTATGCATTAAGACTTCGCTTCGATTTATTTGGTCGTCTTAGCAAAATCCATCGCTTTTATTCAACCATGTCTTTTATTCTTTATGCGACCATCCTTGACGGCCTTATTGAATCTAAGTGACGATTATCATCGTCATCCTTTCTTTATTACGACTCAAGTTAACAACCTTGATTATCTTTTTCATGTGGGCAATACCTTCGTTTTTATGACCTTGCGGATCATCTATACTTTGGTTTTACTTACTCATTTTGTCGACCATCGCTCTTTCGTCCATAATGGCTTATTTTCAGGAATTTTCCTTAGGTCATTCATTTATATCTTCATTTACATTAATCTTTGTCCCTTCTCTCGGGCTCATTATTCTTATGTAATACGCTTCCGTCATCCGACTTGCGTTTACATTTATTATCAAACATCCTACTTATTTGATTCATTTGGGTACCTTTTTAATTAGTCCCTTTCACTCCATCCTCACCACATCAGACGTAAGTGTGTCCATCATAGGAAGTTCATGGTATCATGTGTTCACCCCTTACTTGGCCAGAGTAAGCGATCAACACCTGACACACATGACCATTTTATAATTTTCACATCACGCCCCATGTAAGTAATGCCTCTATTTATTTTTCTTGGAAACAATATCCTGGATAGATATTCTATTCAGGTTTTTCCAAGTTTTTAATCTATATATGCAACAGCCAGTCTCTACATATTTGTTGCATATTACTATTAGTGCAATAAAATTAAAACGTGCACCTAGTAAATGCTTGCCATTACGGGCTTTCCTTGCCATTAACTTTTTCGCGATCGTTACGTGATTTAGGTCCTTGATGAGCATGCTCTGCTTGTCATACTTTGGACCGTTCCTTCGTCAGATCCGCAATTTATTAAACTCCCGCTATCTTCGGATGCGCGTGTCCTTCAACTACAACATTTATAAAAATTAGTAATTTAGACATTAATGAACGCCAGTATTATAATACAAGGCTTTCCCACTATATGTGTCGACACACGTGATTTTGTTGACTAAATTGGTCCTTTATCGATTTAATTTGGGTAACGTGTATTACACGATGACCCTATGTGTTGTTTACAATATTAAATCATAATAAACTATTAATATACATGTACTTACCGGATTTGCGATTAAGCCTCGAACCGAACACACTTTACTCTTTAACTATGAGCTCTGATTACCTACTTTTAACACCCATAGTAGTTTTTAACATTTCTATAGCATTAAAGTAAGCATTATATATGAAAAATGCCACTTAACAAAAACTTTTACATTATAAGTATTGAAGCATGTTTTACAACATCCAAAAACATAGTCAAAAGTGTTTACATAATCCACTTTTATTAAACAAAACAAAATCAAATGCGGAAGCTTCATCGAGAGGGGTGTTCGGTTCTTATTCGTCGCTTGATCTTTGTCCGGAAAGCCAACATCATCCACCTGTAATCAAAACCAATTCAAACGTTAGTTTTGATCATTTTATAACATGTTCCATCAGTTTCCTTGAGCCGAATAAACAAAACAAACAAAAATTTCAGGTTTTACCCCTGTCGCGTGCCGCGACAGGGCTCACTAATTGTCGTGTGCCGCGACTGTGTGTTACCATGGCCGTCGCGCAGCGCGACCCCACCCTTTCGACAGAAAGTTAATTAATTTGGAGCTGCAGATTCCCAGCTCTATAACTCAATCCTACTAGACACAAAAACATGCATATCTTTCGAACTATATATCCGTTTCGCGTGATTCTTTTTCCTACGCGACCGTAATTTAATTCTCCATCTTATGGTGTTAAAACCTGATATCTAACTTCTCAAAATATAGGATTTCAAGCCCTTGGCTTGAAATTGATTTACTAAGACTTTTGACCCGTTTAAGGGATTTAGCAATTTAGTAAAAAAAAGAAAAAAAACTAGCACTTTTCCTTTCACACTTCGGAATTCCACATCTAAAATATTTACTTATATTCCACCACAACTATTTTTGCGGTGGATTTGGCATAACTAATTTATTATCCCAAACTTACCCTTCGGTTGTTCATTTTACGCAAATGACCCATTTTAGGCATTTGACCCACATATGTGCATGCCTATAACTTTTATTCAATCTATGGATTACATAGTCATAATTCAAATTCCTAAACTACCTCTACGGGTTGTTTGTCCGGTTTTTCCATCAAGGGCTTTTTGATCAAATTTTAGTCCCCCATTTTACGACGAACGACTTTCGCTACTTATTTGACCAAAAATGTAAATATCACTATTAACAATAACTCTATTTATGCGTACCTGGCTCGGGTCAACATTTTGACCCGTTTTAATACCTTGTCTCAAAATTTGCTAATCCATAGCATCACTAATCCATAAGCCGTCTTATCATGTGAGCGTATGTCTCAACAAACGCTTATTAGTCGTTAAATTGTCAAATGGTATCGACGTTACCATTTTACCCGTTTGGTCTAATGACCGAATAATTTGCACTTAAAATCAAATGGCATTTAATTACCATTTCATAAAGTAACTCATTTCGGATTTTTACCAAGTTGATTAAATTTCTTAAATCCGTCTCTTACACGTTTACCCAACATAGCTTATGCCATTTGGTGCCGTTTGAAATATTGACCCTGATTCATGTGTACTTGACTAAATCATTATTGTACACTTTTTAATCGTTTAGGCTTACTCACAAAGTAGCCGTTCAAAAACTCTTTTTTTTACCTTAGCCTTATTTCCTGGCTAATTTACCATCTTACCTCTATTTACCATTAAACATGATTTTTATCCTTTATATTAGTTCCGACCCGTATTATTTCGTGTCGGGAACCATATCTTGAATTTCATCTTTATCATATTTACAACTTATAGAATATACACGTATTCTACTAGAAGGTGTAAGTTTCACTTACCTCGCATCCGAGCGACACTTTTCTTTTCGTACTTGATCTGTTTGACCCGCCTCTTTCCCAAGCCTCCTCCTAGCTTGTCAAGCGTCAACTATCATATAGTATTCATAAGGTGGATAGGTTAGTCATTCTAGTCATAACCTTTATGCCTTATGAACCTTTATACTACTCTTCTTTCCGAACTCTATCATAGGTCGGTTTTACACTATTTTCAACATCAACAATTCATGTGTTAATCATCTAGTTACAATACCCATTTAACATATGTATAGGTAATTTTCGAATTTCTATTTTTCCGACACTAGTTTATCAAATTATTAACTAGACTTGTTTCTAAACATGGATTTCATCACAACATACTTAACCCATTTCAAGTCATTTATGATCATGTATCCTAATTCATGATTTAATCAAACACCTTCTTAACATTATCATGCATGATGATTCTAAACATAGTCTTATCATCAATTTTATCATAACATTAAAACCCACTTAGCACATATAAGGGTAATCATCAATTTCCTAGTTTGCTATACCAAATCATCAAACTTTTAACTAAGGTTTGTTCCTAGACATGGTTTCAACATAACCACACTCATACATTCAACATTCAAACATGAACTTCAATTCATGAGTGTTAATCAGAATTTTAAGATATCACCAAATAACGAAATTCGACTTACCTTGTGATCTCATAGCTTGAGTGATCACGAATGTATTTAAAGCCCTAAATTTTAGCTTGATTCTCCTTCGATTTGGTTGGATTTTATGAGTTTTAGGGTTTTGAAAGAACCCCCTTGGGCTCCTGATCGTTCCTGCGCAATGTGTGTGTGTTGTGTTTTATTCTTATTTTTAATAAAACATGTTTACCCATTTTGCCATTTTAGTCCTTCATGTTTCATTTTTGATCATATAAGGCTATAACTCATAGTTTATCACTTAAATTCATATTACTAACTAGGTTAATTATTCCTAGCTAACTTAGTAGGTTCGGGAAGTTAAAAACCCGTTTTATTTTAAGTCTCGTTAACTCGGGCTCCTTATGAACTTTGTCTTCTCAAGTCGTTTGCTCTCTTTTTATTTATTATTAGGCTTATTTATTTAAATCCTAATAATTTATGGGTTAATCTTTTCTGCTAATGGTATTCTACCCGCTCTTTAGTATTAACGGGGTTTAATTACCAAACCCGTTTTCAGGGTGTTACAACAAGTGTAAATCAAAGGCCAAGATTTGATCAGGATTTGATGATGAAAATACACTAGTGTATTTTACGATTTAATGACGTAAATCAATGGTCAGGATTTGTTCACTTAGTTCGTGAATACACTTGTGTTCACTCTAGAACCCCACCATATATATATAGCGAAGGGTTCGAATGAGAAAATTTTTTCTGTATGAATAAAAAAGAAGAAATTATAACCAATAAGAGTGTTTCATTTAGGTTCATTTAATATTTGTATTTAATATTATTATAAAGATATATTGGTAAAATTACATAGATCATTAATTTATGGTCTTCCTCTTTATTTTAACTACATTAAATTTGTAACTTATTTTTAAAATATATATGTTTTAAAAAAAAAAAATTTAGAGTGTAGAATAAATTACGAGTTGAGTAGGATAAATTTCGATATGTGTAGAATAAATTTTGAAATGTGTTGGATAAACTTTGATGTGTGTAGGTGATGTGCGTAAAATGCAACCTATAAATTAAATCAAACAATGCATAAAATCAACCATTTTTTCGGTACTAAACTACTAATGTTGGAAAAAACATGTTTCTTCGTTTACTTTTAATTTACAGGATCAAAAGAAATTAAACGAATAAAAGTAAAAAATTAACAGTAGAAACCAAGACAATGACAAAGAAGACGAATTGACACGACCTGTCGAAACCCCATCCACATCCAAAACAACAAAATAACAAAGACAAAAGCTTAGGCACGGGGCCGTGTCCCCAAGGCATGGCGCCGTGCCCAGACAAGATTCTCTGCAGAAAAAGAAAACAACAAAAGACAAACCAACACGGGGCCGTGCTAACTCAACATTGGTCATGCTCAACTCTAGGATTCGCAGAACCTGTGATAGTACAGCAAGTACATTCACCATGGGGCCGTGCTCTGTCACCACGGGGAGTGTTAGTACAAGATCTGACATCAGCAGTTAATGAAGGGAGAGAAATAGAAGAACACGGGGCAGTGCCAGGTGGCCACGGGGCCGTGTCAGACCTCTGTTTTCAGCTATAAATAGAGGTGCTTGGTTTTAAGATAAAGGCATCTCTTGGCAAACCACTTCTCTCACACTTGCCATCAGTTCACCACCACTACAACACCAACATCCACCACCATCATCCATCTTTCATCCTTTTAAAGTGTGAAGTAGTTTCAGGATCCAAGATCGATCGTAAGAGTTCTTGTCAATCAAAGGCCATGCTTGGCTAATCGCTTACATCACTTGGTGAAGACAAATCTTTTATGTATTACTTTTCATTTCCAATCTTTGGCAACTTTTTAATTGGGTATGTATTAATGACTTTAATAACTAGTTTTTTATATTGAAGGTGAACTTTATTTAATCATTTATTCATGTTTTGTTGATTCACTCATTCGTGTCTTTACGGTCTATATAAAGTGCGTTAACTGCCTGCAAGAGGGTTAGAAGGGTGGTTGGGTAAAGTTCTTGCCTTGTTCAGCGTATAGATCCTGCGAGAAACTGATTCAAGCTTATTAGGACTGTATCCCTGCTAACTCAGACTAATATGGCCGAGGGTAACGTCACCTTCACAATAGGGGCCTACTACTATAACTAAGATAATCTCTTAAAAAGCCCAAAGTGCGGAAATCATCAAAGGATACATAAAAGAGGAGTTGGAACTAAGTGATTCCTTCTTATCTATTTTTTTCCTTTCATTTACATTTTTATTTTTAGTTTATCTTTTAAAACATTCAAAACTTTTATCAAAATTTGATTAGATTAGACGTTAACGATAAGCCGTTATTAAAAGCTCTTGTGTCCTTGGACGACCTCGGTATCTTACCATCACTTTACTACGTCTACGATGGGTGCACTTTCCCTAACGTGTGTAGAGTGATAGTATTGTATCATGTTTTATAAATTTAAAGCTTGATCCACGAGTAAAAAAAGTGCTTAAAATAATCTAAATTTATACCCACACCTCGCGCACGTCAAGTTTTTATTGCCGTTTCCAGGGACACAAGTATTTTGAGATAGCTTAAAATTAGCGGTCTAATCAAATTCTGTACATTTTTCAAAAATGCGCGCCCATTTTCAAAACTTTTTAGTTTTTACAGTAGGTCTGCCACGGGGACGTGCCACTTGGCCACGCCCCCGAGGAGCAGATATTTGGTAAAACTTTTATCAAATGTCCAGATATAGGTGATATGCACAAAATGTAACATATAAATTACATCAATTGTGGCATAAAACTAACCCTTTTTTAGTACTAATGTTGGAAAAAGTGTGTTTTTGTCTTCCTTTTGTATTTTCAGGATTAAATGAGCTCAAATTAACAAAAGAAGCAAAAAGACAGCTAAATCTAACATAAATACAAGAAAAGGAACAAACGTGGCATGCCCGACCCCCCGACAGCATCTTCCCAAGCAAAATCAAGAAGACAGAAGGCTGAACACGCCCTGTGCTCAGTAAACACGGGGGCGTGCCCAAGTACCAACATAAAAGACAAAGCTATAGAAGCTTCCATCGCCCACCACGGGCCAGTGCTCTGGGACACGGGGCCGTGGTCAACTATAAGATTCGCAGAATCCAAGCAAATCTTGATAGTACAGATATCCTTTTGCACACGGGGGCGTGCCCAGCGGACACAGGGGCGTGGTCAACTAATGCAGACAAACTGCAATTAATGAAGACAGAGAAGGAGGATGGACATGGGGCGGTGCCCAATGGACATGGGGCCGTGTCCGAGCTACTGTTCAGCCTATAAATAGGGGTGTTTGGCTCATTTGCAAACCATCCCTTGGCACACCACCTCTCTCACACTTCACCCACCACCCATTACCATCACAACACCATCATCCACCACCATCATCCATTGTCCATCATATAGTGTGTGAGTCGTCTCGGGATCCTAGATTGATCGTAAGAGTTCTTGACAATCAAAGACCATGTTTGCCTAAGTCTCTTACATCACTTGGTGAAGACAAGTGTCTAGTGTAATACTTTTTATTTTTAATCTTTTCGCACTTTTTACTTGGTTATGTATTAATGACTTTAATAACTAGTTTCTTATGTTGAAGGTGATTCTTCCTTATCGTTTGTCCGTGGTGTCCTGGCATTATTTTACTATCTATATAAAATAAAAGATTTTCACCATTCATATCTCCACGGTCTATATGGAGGTATGTTGGCTACCTGGTCGGGGGTTAAGGGAACGGTTTGGTAAGAGTCTTGCCTTGTTCAGTGTATAGATCCTGCAAGGACCTGGGTCAAATTTAGTAGGACCTCCTTCAATACTCACCGGTATTGGATGGCGGGGGTCCAAACTCTTTGATTCCCTCATATGTAAGCTACTATTAATACTTTAATCCGGCTACTCAGGACTGTATCCTTGCTGACTCAGACTACTTAGCCGAGGGTAACGTCACCTTCAAAAGGCCTACCATAATATGCATTAATAACTTAATTAATTATCTTTCAATAATCCGACCCTTTAGGATTGTATCCTTGCTGACTCAAACTACTGGGTTGAGGGTAACGTCACCTTCAAAAGAGGGGCCTACTACAATAACTAAGATAATCTCTTAAAAATGCAAAAGTGCGGAAATAATCAAAGGTTACACTATACACGAGTCGGAGCCAAGTGATTCATCTTGTCTATTTGTTTTTATTTTATTTTGTTTTTCAGCATTTTAGTTAGTTTTATTTTTCTTAGTTTAAAACCTTTTTCTAAACTTTTCCTTTTTCTTAGTTTAAAACCTTTTTCTAAACTTGATAAACCGGTACTAAAAGCTCTTGTGTCCTTGGACGACCTCGGTATCTTGCCAACACTATACTACGCTCACGATGGGTGCATTTGCCCATATGTGTGTTTGGTGTTAGTAAAATATCGTGTTTTATAAATTTAAAACTTGGCTAAAAAGTGTTAAAAATGGCTTAACATATACATTAAAAACTAATAACACTCACGCACATAAAGTTTTTTCCGCCGTTGCCGGGGACACAAGGATTTTAAGAAAGTGAGGAATCAACGGCCTAATCGTTTTTTTCTAATTTTTCTATTTTTTTAGGATTTTTGTAGTTTTTCAGCTTCTGCAGAACTCAGCACGGCCGTGCCCGCTGAACACACCCCGTTCCCAATCCTTGGAACTGGCAATCCTGTTTTAAGTCAGACAGTAAGCTGAACACGGTGCCGTGCCCACTCAACACGCCCCGTGCCCAAGATTCAGTTACTGAAAACAGAACCGTAAGATCCCGACGGTTGGTAATTTCTGACACAAACATGAGAGATACTGATATTTTTTACTTTCGGCACTCTTATGGTACGTGGTGTCAAATTTATGGTGGCTCTCATAAAGAATTAGAATGTTATTTTCTAAATTATAAGCCCCACTATATAGACCCATTGTTTTCCTGTAGCCTTAAGAGGGGTGAAAGTAAAAATAATCCCTATCTCTCCCTCGAATGCTCTCAACCGGATCTTCTAGGAGAAATGCTTCTTGATGAACCATTTCAAATGGAAGATCTAATTCTTAATTGGTTAAAAGAACTTAGGATAGATTTCAATAATTTATCTCAAGACGATAACCAAGAAGAATTGTTGGGATGGCATTCAAATAAAAACAACTTCATTGTTCCCGACGTTACCTCTAACTCTAGCGAGGATTTGAGCGATAGTCGTCCCTGTGCCGATTGTGCCGTGAAGGACTTCCCATCGACTTCGTTCGGTGCATACATAGACCTGAGCGATTCGGCATACACCTTCTTTAACGAGAGCCCGGGAAAGGGTTGGACCTGTCCACCTACATTTAGCATAGGAATCACCCTCACCGACAACCTCTCGCGTTCTCGTCTTAGTCTAGAGCAATTAAGGTATCTTAGGCACTTTGGGGTTGTTCCATCCAGTAAGGAACCACCCGATCTGGACGAGTTCCTTGAAAATAGACACACTTCATAAACAGCCTTTCGACACGGGGCCGTGCCCAGGTCAACACGCCCCCGTGTCCACCATAAGATTCCTTTCTGACTTTTTGTCAGAATACGAACAAAATGTGTCAGGATCTTGCCTGCACACGGGGCCGTGTCCAGCCGACACGGGGCCGTGTCCAGCATGCTGTCGTTTCCTATAAATGCAGCCAAGAATCCTGAACATTTGGACCATCCACGGACAGAGATTTGAAAGGATCTTCTCACCTACCATCCTAGGTATTTTCTAAAAGAAGGTTCTAACAACCATCTTGTCCTTTCCTCTTTTATCCATTGCCTTCTTCTTCATCTTTCTTGTCTCAACACCTCCATTGAAGCTTGTTCCCAAGCTTTATTGTGATGTTTGTTAGATTTTTGTCCAAGGAATCTTGTTAAAAATAAGTTGTACAACATTGTTTTAAGTTATTTCTGTTTAAAAATGCTTCATAAGTTGAAAAAATAATTTGAAACTCCAAGATTCCTTGTTCCAAAAATCTGCAGAAAGGTGAACACGGGGCCGTGCTCGTTGAACAGGGGGCCGTGTCCGATGTACTGTTTCATTAAAATGAACTATTTTTGGTTTGTTTTCGTAGAATGTCTAGTCAAAACAGTGGTACCTCTTCTGCGCACTCCAGAAACAGTCGAAGGGAGAGAAGGTCATCGATTGAAGCTACTCTCGTACGTTACGTAATGGCATTATGTGAAGCTCTTGATGAGATGACTTCGGTAGAGGAGGTCCTAATAGACCGTATAAATTATCTTACGGTGGGGTTGGAAAACAGTTTTCAAGAAATCAACCTCTTGCACCAATGGTTGAACATTCTTGTGACACCCCCATGGAACCAATCCTCCCTCAAGAGGATTGGAACTTAGCACTTGGAATCAACAACCCAACCGGATGGGACAACATTCTAGCGGAGCCTCCTCTTGAAGATCTACAAGAAGTCCCGGTGGAGGTTGCACCACCTCAAACCAATGCCAATGAGCTCGCCTTTCTTCTCCCTAGGGAGATAGAGGAGTGGCTCGCCGACGTGTGAGGAACCCATGCCCGGAGAAAGAAGTTTTTCAAGCCGCATCCAACCGAGGGAATTATCTTCTAAGAAATTTTGCTAATAGAATAAGTATTAGGCTGGAACTTCTTGGTCCAGATTTCTTGTGTTTCTTTGACATATTTATCTAGAATTCTAACTTTTAGGATTATTATGTAATTCTCTATGACTAAATGAATGATGGTTTTAGCTAAATTGGTGTTTGGACGATGTTGTAATGAATAAAACACACTCGGAATGGTGAAGGATGACAAGGGAAACTTGAACCAGCACCCCATGCACGAAAACAGGGCAATCCGACAAAATTTTCTTCATTACAGCAAGTTCAGCACGAGCCGTGCCCGACCAACACGGCCCCGTGCTGCACAATCTGCAGAAAATGCCCAGTTCAGGTAAACTGGACACGGGGCGTGATCACCCAACACGCCCCCGTGCCCAGGCTTCTATTTCTCTTTATTCATTTCTGTTACTGGCGATCTGAACACGGGGCCATGCCCGGACACCACGGGGCCGTGTCCAGACGCCCAGTAACATAAATTTTGCTTTTTCACACCTTTTTACACATTCAATCAACCTAAAAACTTATTTTTGGGACACATTGAGGACAATGTGTAATTTAAGTGTGTGGGGGGGGGGGGATGCTAAAACTTTGAATCTTGCAAGTCCTAATCACAAGCCTTACACAAAACTCTATTGGAACCGCTAATCACCCCAATTTTTTTCAAATTTTTTCATTTTTTTTACTTGTCTAGGTTTAACTTGGGAATTTCAAATTCTAAAAAGGTTATATTTTTACAAATTTACAACCGATAGCGTCGTGATAAAAAGAACCAACATAAGAAAATTATGAAACGACATGACAAGCTTAATTAAAATTTGATTATATATACTTGATCACATAAAAACCCATTCCCACAAAAGTGAGTTTTGAGCCTTTATTGAGCATACAAATACATATCTTTAAACTAAATGCTCGTTTTTCGTTTCTTGTGTGAATAGCCGCTTGGTTCTTACGACTCTAGAACTTGCCACGACGATACATTCCCAGTCCTTACCAACTTAAACCCGAGTAAGTAAATGATGGAGGCATTAGGACTAACCCTTTTTATTTCTACACCATTATTTTTCATTTTTTTCACCACCTACCCAAAATCCCCCTAGTTAACCTCTTTGAGCCTAAACTTTTTCATTTCTTAACCCAAAAACAAACACCCTTTTTACCCACCAAAACCCTTTTTATTTTAAACCCTTTGTTTTAGTAACAAGCTCGGTTTTTCGTATGAATTTTCAAAAAAAAAAATGTTGATGATGGAGCAAAAGAGAAATAAACAAACAAGTTCATCCAAAATAACTTTGTTTGAATAATGGCTTCATCAAAATAAAAATTGCAAAAATAAAAAGTCTTACGAAAACCGACGTTTTTTATGCCTTTCGCCCTTTTACTAACCACTAACCCAACCACCTACCTTTAACCCAAGCCTAACCCTTCACCCAAAAGTCCTCTTGATATTTACAAAGGTATATAGTTAAAAAGGAGGAGGATTGATTGCTTGGCAAGCCTATGGTAGGAGTAAGTTCCATGCCGCTCTCGAGTGATTCACTAAAATACATCTTCGGCCGAGTGTTGAGTGATCCCCCGTGAGGTATGTGAACTTGTATATAAGTGGAATTTTAAAAAAAGGCATGTTATGCCCTAATAAGTGATTTATCTTATGTAATGTTTTAAATAAATCATGACGAATAGGATTGTAAATAAATAAAAATAAAACTTAATAAAGAATCTTGGAAATCCCGACACTCTATGACAAGCCCAAAAACCTTCTCTTCTACCCATTCCATTTGGGAGTGTAAAGCCACATTATAAAGAGTTTTGCTTGAGGACAAGCAAAGATTCAAGTGTGGGGGTATTTGATGTGCACAAAATGCAACATATAAATTACATCAATTGTGGCATAAAACTAACCCTTTTTTAGTACTAATGTTGGAAAAAGTGTGTTTTTGTCTTCCTTTTGTATTTTCAGGATTAAATGAGCTCAAATTAACAAAAGAAGCAAAAAGACAGCTAAATCTAACATAAATACAAGAAAAGGAACAAACTTGGCATGCCCGACCCCCGACAGCATCTTCCCAAGCAAAATCAAGAAGACAGAAGGCTGAATACGCCCTGTGCTCAGTAAACACGGGGGCGTGCCCAAGTACCAACATAAAAGATAAAGCTTTATAAGTTTCTATCGCCCACCACGGGGCTGTGCTCAGCGGACACGGGGCCGTGGTCAACTATAAGATTCGCAGAATCCAGGCAAATCTTGATAGTACAGATATGCTTCTGCACATGGGGGCGTGGCCAGCAGACACAGGGGCGTGGTCAACTAATGCAGACAAACTGCAATTAATGAAGACAGAGAAGGAGGATGGACAGGGGGCTGTGCCCAATGGACACGGGGCCGTGTCCGAGCTACTGTTCAGCCTATAAATAGGGGTGCTTGGCTCATTTGTAAACCATCCCTTGTCACACCACCTCTCTCATACTTCACCCACCACCCACCACCATCACAACACCATCATTCACCACCATTATCCATTGTCCATCATAGAGTGTGTGAGTCGTCTCGGGATCCAAGATTGATCGTAAGAGTTCTTGACAATCAAAGGCCATGTTTGCCTAAGTCTCTTACATCACTTGGTGAAGACAAGTGTCTAGTGTAATACTTTTTATTTTTAATCTTTTCACACTTTTTACTTGGTTATGTATTAATGACTTTAATAACTAGTTTCTTATGTTGAAGGTGATTCTTCCTTATTGTTTGTCCGTGGTGTCTTGGCATTATTTTACTGTCTATATAAAATAAAAGATTTTCAACATTCATATCTCCACGGTCTATATGGAGGTATGTTGGCTACCTGGTCGGGGGTTAAGGGAATGGTTTGGTAAGAGTCTTGCCTTGTTCAGTGTATAGATCCTGCAAGGACCTGGGTCAAATTTAGTAGGACCTCCTTCAATACCCACCGATATTGGATGGCAGGGGTCCAAACTCTTTGATCCCCTCATATGTAAGCTACTATTAATACTTTAATCCGGCTACTTAGGACTGTATCCTTGCTGACTCAGACTACTTAGCCGAGGGTAACGTCACATTCAAAAGAGGGGCCTACCATAATATGCATTAATAACTTAATTAATTATCTTTCAATAATCCGACCCTTTAGGATTGTATCCTTGCTGACTCAAACTACTGCGTTGAGGGTAACGTCACCTTCAAAAGACGGGCCTACTACAATAACTAAGATAATCTCTTAAAAAGTGCAAAAGTGCGGAAATAATCAAAGGTTACACTATACACGAGTCGGAGCCAAGTGATTCATCTTGTCTATCTGTTTTTATTTTATTTTATTTTTCAGCATTTTAGTTAGTTTTATTTTTCTTAGTTTAAAACCTTTTTCTAAACTTTTGATTTGATTAGACGTTGAGGATAAACCGGTACTAAAAGCTCTTGTGTCCTTGGACGACCTCGGTATCTTGCCAACACTATACTACGCTCACGATGGGTGCACTTGCCCATATGTGTGTTTGGTGTTAGTAAAATATCGTGTTTTATAAATTTAAAACTTGGCTAAAAAGTGTTAAAAAGGGCTTAACATATACATTAAAAACTAATAACACTCACGCACATCAATAGGCTTGCCCACGGGGCCATGCCAGTATAACACGGGGCCGTGGTAATCCCTCTATCAAATTTTATTTTTCTGTTTTCTGATCCTGAGGCTCGTTATTCTTCTGGGTATTTTCCAATACAATGGATTACTACACAGAAGATTATAACTACTACTATATTGAAGATGACTACGAGGATCATATTGTACCATTTGCGGTGAATCTCATTCGGTAGAACATTGTTACCTTTTTCAACCATCAACCTCATACACCACATATAAAGAACCTAGGGTTGAGTTCCCAAAGCCAAGCTTTGACTGGGATGCCAATCCTTTTGAAATATACAACACGCCACAAATAATCGTTCCCGAAGCCGAAAACCTTATACAACGTCTCAAGAATTTAAAACTCTTGCTTAAGACATCTCACGAAAAGAAAGAGACCGTTTGTACTAAAGAGGTAATAATTGAAGAGGTAAAAATAGAAGAACCACAAAACAAAAAAACTCACGCATGAACCAAGCCACAAAGAAGGTAATTCTAAAAACGATGATTTCAAACTAAAACAAAACTTTCAAAAAATCACTTTTTACAACCTTGTTTTGAAAATCATTGTTTGGTACCATCTCATGCTAAGTTTTTAAAAAAGTTAAACACCAATCCTAACGTCAAAGAAATGGCAAGTGTTAATTTGACTAAAGATCAAACTTCACTAATACAAACAACCAAATTGAATTAAACATAAAATCAGTTACATGTTTTATTCAAAATATCTATATTAGTAACATTTCAAAAGATAAAGATCTTTATGTTAATATAATGCCTAGCTATGTATTTGAAAGACAAGGTGTTGGTGTTTTTTTTCCGATCAAAATTCCTATCCTCTTGGCTAATCGAAAAACTAAAAATGCTACGGTAGTGGTTGAGGATGTTCTCATTCAAACGCAACAAATGGTTGTACCAATCGACTTCAACATCTTAGATGATGGTCCCCTCGTGTCGGGACAACCTTTCAAAAAACCCATCAAGCTTTGCTCAAACAAAAACACAAAAATCTTCCCACTAAACTTGGGGCCAAAAAACGAAGCTTTAATCTCGATATGAAATAACCAATAAGCAATGACGACCCCTTGTTGGAAGATGAGCCAGAACCACCCGATACAGTGGGTCTAGCCAAGGACCCTTATAAACATGGCGCACCATGAAGGCATTTCATGGAACTATCACTAGATCAATAAGTATAAAATGTAGTTTAAACTTAATGGGTTTTGTTTTAAGTCTTTCATTTGTAGGAATAAAGCACACTTTAAATGGTCGAATGGTGTGAGAAAAAACTAAAAGGGACCCCATGCATGTAAACTAGAACCTCCCGTTTCAAAACCTGCAAAGCAAAGTCTGCAGCACGGGGCCGTGCCCACTAGGCACTCCCCCATGCCCAAATGTTTGATGTAAAAATTTCTCTGCATAGAAGGTTGCATGGGCGGTGCCCACTAAGCACGCCCCCGTGTCCACCATACTGTAAGTATTTTGTTACACCTTGTTATTGGCACTTTGGCCATGGGGCCGTGTCCACCAGGCACGCCCCAGTGCCCAATGCCAATGAACAGTAACCAAAAAATTATTATTTTTACCCCATTTTTTTGCACATTTAATCCAAAAAAATCCTATTCAGGACACATTGAGGATAATATGTTTCGGGTCACATTGAGGACAATATGTAATTTAAGTGTGGGGTGATGTTAAAACCTTGGATCTTTTGTCCTAAAAACAAGACTTACACAAAACTCGACTTGGAAGACCACAAATCACCCCAAACTTTTTTTTTTAATTTTTTTACTTATCTTGGTTTAGTCGGGAAAAAACAAGTTCTAAAAATTTTGTTTTTACTAATTTACACCTGACAGGGTCGTGATAAAAAGAACCAATTAAGAAAATTATAAAAACGGACATAACGAATCTTTGTAAAATTTGATTATATATATACACTTTTACACTATACCATTTTTCCCACAAAAAAGTGAGTTTTGAGCCTTTACCGAGCATAAAAATACATATCTATACTAATTGCTCAATTTTTCGTTTCTTGTATGAATATACCTTTTGTTTCTTACAAATCTAGAAATTGCCAAAACAATACGTTCCAAATCCTTACCGATATAAATCCAAGTAAGTAAATGACAGACGCATTAGGACTATAACCCATTTTTCATTCTAAACCTTTGTTTTTCTTTTCATCCCTTACAAAAAATATCCCTTTAGTTAAACCCCTTTGAGCATTAACCCTTTCGTTTCTAAACCCACAAAAATATAAACTTTTGCAAAAACAACCACCCACATCCACCAAAATTTTGTTTACACCTTTTATTTTTGTAAAAAGTTCGGTTATAAAATTACAAGTATGACTTAGTTTCAACTTTGGTTAAGAAATTATTGACTAAAGTTTTTTTTTTCTAAGCCACAAAGCAATGAAAAAAAAAACGACACTTTTTACGCTTTTCACTATTTTACCAAAAACACCTACCCTAGCCAAAAGCTACCCTTTTAAAATCCCCCTTGATATTTACGAGAATTAAACGTCAAAAAGGAGAAGGTTTGATTGTTTGTCAAGCCTATAGTAGGAGTAAGTTCCACACCAGGTCCGAGCGCTTTCACTTAAACATCTTCGGCCGAGTGTTGAGTGACCACTGGTGAGGTGTGTAAATTTGTATATAACTAAATAGAATTTTTTAAAGGCATGTTATGCCCAAAACAAATAATTTTTCTTAAAATGTGTTATAAATAAATCATGACGAATAAGATTGTAAATAAAATAAAAGCAAAATAAATTTAGAACTTGGATTCCCAACACTTTAAAGGTAAACCCAAAACGTCTCTTCTACCAATTTCGTTTGGGTGTGTAAGCCACATTATAGAGTTTTGTTTGAGGACAAACAAAGATTCGAGTGTGGGGGTATTTGATGTGCGTAAATACAACATATAAATTACATCAAACAATGTCTAAAATCAAACCTTTTTTCGGTACTAATGTTGGAAAAAGTATGCTTCTTTGTTTACTTTTAATTTACAAGACCAAAAGAGCTTAAATGAATAATAGGAACAAATTATCAGCAAAAACCAACACAAATACAAAGAAGAAGGATTGAAACGACCAGCCGAACCCCCATCCACATCCAAAACAACAAAATAACAAAGTCAGAAGCATAGGCACGGGGCCGTGCCCAGTGAAGATTCCCTGCAGAAGAAAACAACAGTAAAAGACAAACCAAAATGGGTCGTGGTTAACTCTAGGATTCGCAGAATCTGTGATAGTGCAACAAGTACACTCACCACGGGGTCGTGCTCTGTCACCACGGGGCGCATTAGTACAAGATCTGACATCTGCAGTTAATGCAGGGAGAGAAATAGAAGACCACGGAGTCGTGCCAGGTGGGCACGGGGCCGTGACATGAGTGCACGGGGCCATGCCAGATGGGCACGGGGTCGTGCCAGACTTCTGTTTTCAGCTATAAATAGAGGTGCATGGTTCAAGAGAAAGGCATCCCTTGGCAAACCACTTCTCTCACACTTGCCATCAATTCACCACCACTACAACACCAACACCCACCACCATCATCCATCTTTCATCTTTTAGAGTGTGTAGTAGTCTTGGGATCAAAGATCGATTGTAAGAGTTCTTGTCAATGAAAGACCATGCTTGGCTAATCTCTTACATCACTTGATGAAGACAAATCTTTTATGTGTTACTTTTGATTTCCAATCTTTGGAAACTTTTTAATTGGGTATGTATTAATGACTTTAATAACTAGTTTTTTATATTGAAGGTGAACTTTATTTAACCATTTATTCATGTTTTGTTGATTCACTCATTCGTATCTTTACGGTCTATATAAAACGCGTTAACTGCCTGGAAGGAGGTTAAAAGGGTGGTTGGGTAAAGTTTTTGCTCGTTCAGTGTTTAGATCTTGCGAAAACCTGATTCAAGCTTATTAGTACTTCCCTTGAGGCAGATAGCATCAAATCAGGGAAAGTAAGAACAACTTGTAATCCCTTATAAATAACTACTATTAAAAAATTATCCGGTCTTGCGGGACTGTATCCCTGTTGACTCAGACCAATATGGCCGAGGGTAATGTCACCTTCACAAGAGGGGCCTACTAATTTTTGCATTAATAACTTATTTATTTATCTTTCAATAATCCGGCCTTGCGGGAAAGTATCCCTGCTGACTCAGACCAATATGGCCGAGGGTAACGTCGCCTTCACAAGAGGGGCCTACCGCTATAACTAAGATATTCTCTTAAAATCCCAAATTGCGGTAATTGATGTGATTGTCGTGGTCACGCAAATTTAATCCCAATAACAACTATAGATAGTGGTAAATGGGTATCGAACTCAGGGAGTATGTGGAAAATATGTCGATTATATAGCTTTGCACTTAAACTAAAATTAACCTAAATTGCAGAAATAAAATCAAAAGTTTTGGATTGTTGTTTTAGAAAACTAAATTACTAACTAATTGCAAATCAAAATTGGTTGTTTAACAGATTAAGAGAACAATGATAACCTTAGGATTCAGTTTCTTGTAACAATTGTGTGAAATTCCAACTAGAAAGAGTTACATAGACATAACTCATGCATAAACAATTGTTGTGATAAAAGGGAACAAAGTACTCGGATTATATGAGTGCGAGGTTGTTTCCCGATGATCAATTAATCAATAACCAACCCTAACCCTTCCCGTGATATCTCGATTGCCAACGGCACCAAGAACGTACGATTGAGACTAGAAATTGCACTATCAATTAACAAGCTACAAACAATTATGCATACACCATGATAATCAAGCAACACAAGTTATCATTCTAGAAATTCAGAAATAAACACACAAAAGTTCAAGTGTGTTGGATCTGAGTTTTGTTTTGATTGTATTTTCTGTTTGAATTAAAATGGAAATGAATGAGTTGTACAACGGAATTAATATGGAAACAAACTTTGCATACAATCAAACGAGAGTATTGCTTTGATCAAGACATTTTCAACAAAGAACCGAATGATTGAATTTAATTTCAACAACGATTACAAAGTAATGCTTGAATACAAACTCCCCCTCAGCCAGAGCTCAGTGTTTGTTCGTGCAGAAAAGACGGTGTTGCAAAGAGCTAATAGAACAGTACAGAGCACTGTTCTATTTATAGGCACTAGCAAACCACTGAGCATCTTAGCTGACGTCACCAAGAAAGTGACATCTAACCTCCTAACAAACTCTAACCTCTGATCTATACAAACACTGCTATACTAACTACTGCTATTACATTTCATTTCATAAAAGACACTTAAACAGCTGCTGCATCCTTCCACTGCTGTGAACCCGGCAGTGCTTGTCCGGATCAACAGTACTTGACTCAAGACAGTAGATTGAGCAGCAGAGCTTTTGTCTTCTATCAGTCTTTACAAGAGTAGCAGATTGACGGTCAGTGGCTTGTATGATCAGTAGATAGGAGGTTAGCAGATGTTGAAATCACTTTCAAGGGGAGAGACTTGTATGTAACATCTGCTTATTCTGGATCCACTGCTCTGACCCAGTTTTGGCTTTAATTATCTGTTCCTCTGGTAGGGTTCAATCCCAACAATCTCCCCCTGGAACAGATAATGCCAAAACTCTTCATTATTGTGGAATTCTTTATTGCCTCATCAGCAGTTCCCTTATCTGACCTTTAAATTGTAGTTCAAAGTCTAGGGCATCTGTGTCTTCATCATCCCTGCTAAGTGGAAGATCAAGGAGATCCTGCAAATCTTCAAGACTAAGGCCAAGAGCTTGTTCCCTTGATATTTTCTTCACTTCTCCACCAGACCTGAGCAAAGTCAATACGTAGGTCTGTTTGTCAGTTTCCCACTTTTGTATTTTTGAGTCTGGTGGGTTTCTTGGGAGATGTTTATTTGCAGAGGTATTGGGTGAGGCTGGCCTATTCATGACTGGCTGAGCAGTACTTGCAGATTGTTCCAATTCAAGATCTTCTTTTATCATTAATTTAATGCCTTAGCATTTCCAGCTTTTAGATCTTGAATTGTTTCAGCACTTGACTGGTTTTGGCTCCTTCTTTTGTATATGGCAGCACCAGCTAGAGCAGTGGTTCTTTTGACTTGCAGCTTTGGTGGTCTTTTTGAGACCTCTGTAGTAGAATAGTCAGGCCTTTTAGGAATTGTAGGATCTTTCTTCCTCAGTTCCTCCAATCTTCTATAAGTGGCCCTGACTACATCTTCTTTCCATCTTGCCACTTGATGTTTAGACCCATAGTCAGCAGCAACTAACTCCTCTTTCATTCTCTTCAGCTCAAGTGATTTGTCAGGCACATTCTTTTTGTACTTTGACCAATCTGGAGGAGTGTGTTTGACCTTATTCTTTGTCATTTCTTGAATCCTGGCTGCTTCTTGCTCAAGCTCAGGAATGGTCCACTCTTTGTACATCTGCTTATCTCCCTTGTATTTCTTTGTTGCCATGATGATTTCAATGTAGTCTTCTCTTAGAGTTTCATCTGCTCTTTCTGAGATTTGTTGACATACATTCTTTGCAAATTGCTCCAAGGATCTGACTTGTGTGAGTAAGAATTCGTAGTTCTGCTAGATTTCTCTGTCAGATTTTCCTTGTGCATTTCTTTTAGAGATATCTTCTGCCTGTTTAGCTTTGACCTTTAAGTATTCTTCAATGTTGTTTGGCCTTGGATATCCTTTAACTGATGGCAACTTCCTTTTTGCAGGGTCTTCCTCATAGTAGAAGGATTTTATCTCTTCTCTAACTGCTTTAAGTTCTAGAGGAAATTGGACACCTACAGGAGTAATGACAGAGATTGCTTGTTGTACTGGTGCTGATGAGAGAGGAATAGGTTTGGGTATAGTAACAAGTGACATGGATGTTGAAGATGTTGGTGGTGGTGATGGTGAATCATCATCTGGTATGTAAATCCTTCTCCTTTTTGTTTTAGAAGAGGCAAATGATGTTTTGGGTGGATCAGTGGCGGTAGATTGTGTGGCAGTGGTTTGTGTTTGACAAACAGCTGTTGAAACAACTGGTGTCTCAACCACTGTTGTCATTACAACAGATGTTGTAACATCTGTTGTCTTCTGCTTTTTGGCAGGATAAGGTGGTGAGTTTGTTTTTGGTGGAGATGACAGTGGTGGTAAGGCAGTGGTTGTGGTGTGTGTTGAAGTGATAACAGATGTTGAAACAACTGAAGTACCAGCAGTAGTTGATACAACAGGAGTTACAACAGCTGTTTGGGTGGAGGTTTGATGCTGATGGCTTTTGGATGGTGGTTTTGGAGGCTTTGGAAATCTGGATGGGATGGACTTAGGTTTCCTTTTTGTCTTAGGATTTTTAGTATCCTTTGAACCAGAACAACCCTGCGCATACAGTTCCATGAAAGCTCTTTTCTCCTCATTCCATCTTGAAATATCCTTTGCCATTCTATCCCTCTTTACACTTGCTACTCCTTCATCAAGTGCTTCCTGGGTAGCATCAACCTTTTTACTACCATCTGGCAATGGAATTTTTCTGGTCATAGCATCCTTTTCAGGTTCAATGTACAGACCATCATCTATTCCTTTCTTCTTCCACTCCTGAATTTTCTCCCCCTTTTTGGCATTATCTTCTGGGAGTTGATCAATGAAAAGTACTGTTGGAGGAGCAGTGCCAGTGGTTTCCAATAAATGGGCCTTGATTGCCTTAATATCTGCTTGAGTGTTCTTGTACCTAGACTCCATAATGTTTCTCAGCTTTTAGACATGAAGTTCATGTTGCTGATCAGCCAGTTCTTTTTGATGTTGGAGAAAAGGTTGGAAAAGGTTCCAGAGCTCATTTGTAGCAAAAGCTTGTGGTGGAGCAGGTGCTTGAGATGGAACAACAGTGGATTGCATCTTTTGTGTTTTCAACACCTGCTGTAGCATATTTTTAAGATCTGCAACAGATGTATCCAACTTTTCAATTCGTTCCGTCAAATCCTGATATTTTAAATCATCACCCAATTTAATGGGATCATCTGATTTCCCACTATCACTGGTTTTATCAGTGGTTGAGGTAGGGAGTGTACTCCAAACACTAACCACTGATGCCCATTTTTCTTGGTACTGGGGTCTTCTTCCTTCAACACTTGACAACCTTTTGATGTTGCCAGTAGGATAAATAAATCCACTGGTGGTTGGCAGAGGTGCTATGTAAGGAATTGCCTCCAAGGAAGTCTTATTAATGTAACCACTGTCCAACTGTAAACCAGTGGGTTCAACAGTTGTAGTGGCTGCTTCACTTGGACTACCACCAAGAGTTACGTGTAACTCAAGGGGTGTAACCTCCTCAGGTTGTGTTGGTGGGTTAGCAAAGATTGATACATCAGACCCAGTCATTTGTTGAGGTATGTTCTCATTTATAGGTGATTGAGAAGGACTGGTTAGTGCCTGGTTCAAATCAATTGCATCCAACAGCAGTTTAGTTGGTGAGGGAATTGTGGATGTGAGATGTGGTGTAGAAACAGGATTTGCTCCGGGCAGTGAGCTGTGGATGATGAAACCAAGTGATTTCAGAGCATCATGATGTGGTGGCCCTATGTGTACAACATGTTCTTTTTGTGAAGAAGCAGGAGGAGTATTGGTTATGGGTTGAGATATTTGTACTAACTGCTGTGAGGAAAAAGCAGCAGTGGTTTCTTGTGACTGTTGTGTTGTCACATGCATTTGCTCTGGTATCTCATCCTCCAGAGTTTCCTTTTTGATGGGTTTGGGGGGTTGTTGAGTTTTTCTTTTTGGCTTTTTGGTGATTTTAGGTGTGGGTTTCAAAGCAGTTGTTCTGCTGCTTTGATCACCTTGAGTAGTGGGCTCAGCAGCAGATACCTGAGGAGCAGTGGTAGCTGCTAAAATCTGCTCAGGCACCTCTGCTTGTGTTTTGCAAGGTGTTAACATTCTTGAAAAAGTTTCAGTGGTTAAACTGTTTATTTGAATATAATCACCTTGGTTTATTACAGCAATATCATCCTTACCGAATTTCTTTTCAAAATAATAACTTAGAAACCTTGGAAACAGTAGGAATGATTTTGTTTCAACATTATTAACCAAATCATTAAAGATTTCCCGAGAATAATTAAAATTTTCTTCTTGAAGAATAGCATATCCTAGATTTTGAATCTTTAATGGTATTTCATTAAAAGAAGTGGTTTTGTTTGAAACACACATTAGGAGGGTATGGAATAAAAATCTTGTTGCAGATGGAAAGAAACCTTTTTGTAAGGTAGCTTTCTTCATCATTGTGTCTGCATACCCTCTCTCAATGAAGTCAATTTTCAACTCGTTTTTAGGGAAATAAATTTTACCTTGCTGATCCTCGAGTTGAAAGACCTCTGAAATTGACTGTGGTGTAATCTTGACAGGTTTTCCCTTTAGAGTAGAGTTAAAGGCTATTACAGTGTCTCCTTGTTTTTCAAGGGTTGCATTCTTCCAAAACTCCCTTTGGGTTGTCAAGTAAATTGGTGCATCGGCTATTAACAAAGTTTTGTACTTTGATTTAGCCATTTTGGCAATGATGGAGTCGAATGCATCTGTGGTGCCGGGTTTTGTGAGAAGACCCAGAAGATTGTGAGATGGTTTGTGTGGGATTTCAATGGTAGTGACCTTTTGAGAGGTCGCTTTCGACGATGACTTGGAAGTGGGTTTTGTAGATGGCTTCGATTTTGTCATTTTGGAGATGAAGATCGAAGAAATTTGTGAAGGAATGAGAAGAAAAACTGTTTTGAGAAAAGAATTTTTGAGAATTCAATTCGACAGTAAAACCCTGTTTTTGGGGTGAAGTGGGGGTTTTATAGAGGAAAAAGTGAAGGCTGACGTGACAGCGGTTACAAAAGTACTGACCACTATGTACTGCCCACATGCCAAACTCTGAAGAAATGAAGGACAATACTTTTATGAAAGTTACTGATGAAGGCAGTGGTTTAAACGGTAAAATGGAAGCAGTGGATGATTTTCTCTATCAGTGGATAGCATATCAGTGGATAAGACACTGCTTTTGAACAACAGAGGTTATCAAGGAAATGAGAGAACAGAGGATGGCTTTCAGCAGTGGACAGACTTTGAAGTAGAGCAGACTTTTGAACAAACAGTGGTTATGGCAGACTTTTAAGGATTTTAATGAAAACTTCATTTTTAGCTATTTTTAAGGATGGATTTTTTATTTTCTGAAAACATTTTAATGCTTTTATTCATAGAAAAACAAGATTTTGCTTGTTATTCCATGTTTAGCATGCCAATCCTAGAGACCAAGCTTTCAAAAGTGGCTGTATCTAGTGCTTTTGTGAGCACATCTGCCAGCTGGTCTTTAGTTGGGACATGATGCAGAGAAATCAAACCTTTTTCATAGCAATCCCTCACAAAGTGATGTCTGATGTCGATGTGTTTGGTGGTTGAATGGGAAACTGATATTTTCTACTGCCTGGCTATCCAACATGAGTGGAGTCTTTAGGGCAGTGATACCAAAATCCAGCAACTGATTTTGAAGCCACAGGAGTTGGGCTGTACAGCTTGTAGCAGCAATGTATTCAGCTTCAGCAGTGGATGTTGAAACAGCTGCTTGCTTTTTGCTTTGCCATGAAACTAAGCAATCACCTAGAAACTGGCACCCTCCTGATGTGGACTTCATTGTAGTGTTACATCCAGCAAAGTCACTATCTGAAAAGCCTGAAAGCTTGATATTCCCATTAGCAGGATACCAGATACCAAGTGTGGGAGCACATTTTATGTATCTGAAGATCCTTTTTACAGCAATGAGATTTGATTTTCTGGGAGCTGATTGACTGTCCAAGCTCTGATACCAAATGCTGGATCTGAGTTTTGTTTTGATTGTATTTTCTGTTTGAATTAAAATGGAAATGAATGAGTTGTGCAGCGGAATTAATATGGAAACAAACTTTGCATACAATCAAACGAGAGTATTGCTTTGATCAAGACATTTTCAACAAAGAACCTAATGATTGAATTTAATTTCAACAACGATTACAAAGTAATGCTTGAATACAAACTCCCCCTCAGCCAGAGCTCAGTGTTTGTTCGTGCAGAGAAGACGGTGTTGCAAAGAGCTAATAGAACAGTACAGAGCACTGTTCTATTTATAGGCACTAGCAAACCACTGAGCATCTTAGCTGACGTCACCAAGAAAGTGACATCTAACCTCCTAACAAACTCTAACCTCTGATCTATACAAACACTGCTATACTAACTACTGCTATTACATTTCATTTCATAAAAGACACTTAAACAGCTGCTGCATCCTTCCACTACTGTGAACCCGACAGTGCTTGTCCGGATCAGCAGTACTTGACTCAAGACAGTAGATTGAGCAGCAGAGCTTTAGTCTTCTATCAGTCTTCACAAGAGCAGCAGATTGACGGTCAGCGGCTTGTACGATCAGTAGATAGGAGGTTAGCAGATGTTGAAATCACTTTCAAGGGGAGAGACTTGTATGTAACATCTGCTTATTCTGGATCCACTGCTCTGACCCAGTTTTGGCTTTAATTATCTGTTCCTCTGGTAGGGTTCAATCCCAACAAAGAGAAACCTTCACCTAAGATGATCACCACAAGTTTAGCCGGACATAGCTTGGTGAATCATCATAATAACAAGTTTAGTGTTCATACCAATCGAAAACATAAACCGAATGTTAGAAATTGTTTGAAACCAAGTACAATCAGCCAAAATCGCCCCAAGAACTCTAGGGAAATGTCCAATGATGAGATATCCTAAAAGACACCCCAAAAACTGATTAAATGAGGGCAGTTACGATTCTGTCGCAGCCTCCACCGTAAATTACGGTATTACCGTAATTTACGGTGATGTTCAAAGTGTTACGGTGATAACTTCCTGAGTTACGGTGGAGAATCAGGTGCATTTCAGGTCCACCGTAATTTACGGTGGTACCGTAAATTACGGTGGAACCCTGAATTTTATGTTTTGTTTCTTCGTTCCCTTCGCGCACGACCCGTTCATCTCCAACCAGTCCAAAGCTGCATTTAATCCACTTTTAGCTCCCGAACCGCACCTGAAACATAAGTAACCGTAGTTATCTAATTCAAGATAATTACACAATTAAATGAGGGATAAACTTGTCTTTTAACATTATAAAGGGTTGTCCTATGGACCACCCGTCACATCCCCACACTTAACCGTTGCTTGTCCCAAGCAACTCATCAAACCATTTTTAAAACAAGCGATCAATGTAAACCAATCAGAAACATGTAGTCCTTTTACTAACCCCTTTTTAACACCCGAAATAATGCACCCCTCACTATGTCTTTCCTCTCGGTAACAAGTAGCACTAGCAATATGAGCTAGACACATAAAGGCTAACGGGCGGTTGCACAACTATAGGCTTGTACCTAAATCAATTCTTCTCCTAAAATGTGTCAAACATGAATGCAAATCAAAGGGACTTTCAAGGTTGTAACGTGGCTAGGTGTATGGGTAGGAAATGGAATATATATGAAATAGCGAAAACTTAACCCGGTCTTTTTATTACACAATAAATCAAAACAAACAACTACCAATTTAACTAATATATACAAGACAACTAAACATCATTTTTTTTTCATTGCTTTTTCTCTTTTTTTTTCTCTTTTCTTTTTCCTTTTTTCTCTTTTTTTTTTCAAACAAACAACCATACAATAAAGCATCAAACATATCTACATCATACTACTAAAACTACTATTACTAACACTATAAGACCGGGTCAAATTGGGTAAATTTTTTAAGTAAGTAGCTAGGGGTAACAAATGATCGGCTTTAGGCACAAAATGGGCAACTAAATGTCCAAACCCCCGCCCCTCTCGCAACCATGCTCATATATATAACTTATGAGGTCCAACCCCCCAAATCCCACACTCACACACACAAAAACGAGGCTACCTAGATGCCCTTATCCTTTTCGCATTCATATTCAACTAAAGATTCAAACCGTATCAAGGCACAAGTTCTAATGCACCCCCACCCGTAGCCACTCTCATCAAAGCTAAGAATTATTTATTTACAAATGTGTGGCTTCAACTCTCACCAAGAATAAAAGGGTATCAAGGGTTGCCGGTGCATTAATTGGGGTTAATCTAGGGTGTTCAAATTCTCACATCGTTTCGCTTGATTTAAAATTTTTTCAAAATCTTCAAAAAATTCCCCCCATCCCCACACTTGGGATACATTGACCCCAATGTATGGTTTTAAGAGGCTTTGATCGCTTAAAACTCTTTCACATCAACTGAAAGCTCTTCAACTCAAACCACAAATTTCTTTTTGGATTTTTTCATTTTATATATATATATATTTTTTTAAAACATGACACCACCAACTCGCACCAACCCAACAAAACAACACAATCAAACACCACCCAACCGCCCAACCATAAACATATCAAACTAATTAAATATTCACAAGATATACAAGGAAGAAACACAACCTGACTAGTAATAGCGGGGCCCTGGAGGTCCAAAAATGGAAGACATCATGTCATTCCATTCTCCAAATGCAAATGAGCCGCTACTACTCCCACCTTGTTGTTGAGCTCCCTCTTGTTGGCGCGGATTGATCCATTGTGAATGATGGAGCGGCGGGGTCGGATATGAAACACTACCATCATACGGTGGTAGAGACACATAATCCACATGTTGTGGATCCACAACCACCGGCCGCCCGGCGTGCCAATCGGCGTGCATTCTCCTTTCTTGGTCATCATGGTATCGATTATTCATTTCTACTTCACGGGAATACGCGTGTGTGCGATTCCATGCCTCTTGACGATCAAGGTTTTGTTTCAAGGACCGCTCTATGCTTGCACTCATCATTGTGTTTTGATCAAATAACGTCCGCTCCGAACCCGACCATGTCTCAAAAATTGGTGCCGGAGGACGTTGATTCTCGATCACTTCTTGCATTGTGCCTTCATAAGCCCAACCCGGCACATGGGACCGCTCCGTATAATCATAAAAAACACCGCCATAACCTCTACCATAACCCCCTTGACCTACATTCTCACCACCATGCGGCTCGTCCGCATAATCCTCCTCACCACTTGGAGCTGCTTCCTCATTTCTTTCTGGCTCATCCGGCTCACCCGGTAAAAGATCTCTTGCACCCACCTTTAGTGCTCTCCATCGCTGCCCCTCCGACTTAAGTTTATGATACCGCTCCGACTACGTGTACGTCCAACCAATCCCCAACTTATCTAATGTAAAAGGCAGATGCCTTTTTGTTGCCCCTCTATCTTCAGACGTTATTGTCTTTTGCTGTTTCATCAATCCCGTGATTATTCGGCAATACGGGACGATATCTCTTCCTAACTTGTTTCGGCAAATCCATAAGTGGTTCATGATTAGATATTGGATCGGAAAACGCGGAGACCCATGAGGTAGCGAATAGAGAATGGGTACTTCGGGGAACCTCACTTGCTCCTTGTCCCCCCTTCGCGGAATGACATTGAGAATACAGATTGCTAGCAGCAATTTAGCTTCTATTTTTAAGTTCCTCCGGTACAGAATACCACTGTAAGTACCGGGCAAAAATAATGCCGCCAACATATCATTCCATCGAGCATGCTTCTCCGGTTTAACCAGAAGGTCATCAAGAGTAGGTATCATGTAATCACTAGCCGATAAACTGTCGTACTTTCCCAATTTCTTCAAGGTGTTAAAAGACATCTCTACCGGAATCCCATGCACCATACCCGTTAACTTCATTTGTGATGGCTTTTCATATGTGTTGCACTTGAGAGTTGCCATCCATTCTTGTATTTCGGTTATGAACAAATTGTTTTTATCCTTATCATAGCAACTAAGCGCCCCCTCCCATCCTAGAGCGCGGAATTTAGCAAACACACCAAACGGGCTGAATTGAACCTCATTAACTTCTCTCTCGCAAATAAATGCGGCAGCCTTGTTTTTCAATCTATTCATACTATCATGGTAGAGTGTCGGTTTCCACTCCTCTGCTTGGTCATCCAATGGACCCGACTCCCATTTTGGCTTTTCAGCCGGGTCCAACTCCATCTCTTCCTCACTTTCACTTTCATCCACTCGACCCAAATATTGTCTCTTTTTCGGTTGCTGTTCCGGCCGCTTGCCCTTATCTTTAGACGAAGAAGACAAACTTGCTCCGGCTTTTTCCTTTGTCCTAACCATTTTCCTACACACATTAAGGTAAGCAACACAACCAAACAAAACAAAATTAGACTATTTTCTCCAAAATATCCCCACACTTGCTTGTTACTATGGTTATAGATGTTAGTGAACCAAAAATTTATAAATTTTTCAAAAATTGGGCATGGTGTCTCTACAATGTAGAGATTCCCAAAAGTTCACTACTTTACTATCAATCCTACATCTACAAACCATAACCATGTTCAAGTAGCAAGTAACAAGTCAAAACTATGAACAAGCAAGTGGGTGTGAACAAATAACCTAAATAACCTTACTTTTCACAATGTATCATCAATATATAACAAATAAGCTTCCATACCTTGGTTTGAAGATGCTAACACACTTGTAAAACAAAAACTTCAAAAACCCTTAAAATTTTCGGACCTAGGGTTTGGAATTCGAACCCGAAAACTTCATTTTTTTCACTAATCTCTTCCCAAATTCAGAAAGTGCGTGAAAAATTAGCCAAGTTAGACCTCAATTTCACTTGATTTGGTTAAAAATTGAGAAAGTTAGGAGTGATTGAAGGTTGAAGAAGGTTGGTGATTCTTGTGGGTCTTGATGAAAGTGATAGATGATAATGTTTGGAAAAGAAAAGTGAAGGAATTCGTGTGGCTGGGGAGTATTCACGTGACCTAATTGTTACAAAAAATATATTTTTTTTATAAATACGCTGCACGGACTGACGGATCAAATTCCCAGGTCTACTGTAAATTACGGTATTACCGTAAATTACGGTGGAACCTGGAAGTCAATTCTCACCGTAAAACAGTAGCAAATCACCGTAAAGACCAGATTATTTCTCTCTCCACCGTAAGTTACGGTGGCATCTGGGCCTTCCTGGTTTCGCCAAAAACTTGAATTTTAAGTATATTGTTTATATTTTTTCAGTTTTTTCAATTTTTTTATGTTTTTAAATTTTTTTTCAAAAACGTGTAAAAATCACCCTACCCCCTCGAAAGTCCCGTGTTGTCCTCAACACAATGTTAGAGCAATTCGTGACCCGAATATCCCCACTCTTGTTTCAAACACGGATTTCAAGGAAATACGGTAATTGTGCAAACTATACAAAACAAAACAAAATGAAATGCTACTATTTACACTACCAAACCTGGGCCTCTCACGGTTGTTCCTCATCGACCGGGCGTAAGATGTATCCCGCTTTGTCAAGCTCCAAGTTGTTGATGTCGTTCCCCTCCAAGTATGGCTTTAACCGGTGACCGTTCACCGTTTGTTGTTTAAGTGTTTGCTCATCTTGGATGTCTACGTCACCAAACCTTCCAACTCGCCGAACAACATACGGGCCCATCCATTTAATTTTAAGCTTGCCCGCAAACATCTTAAGTCTTGAGTTGTACAACCAAACTTTTTGACCCACTTCAAAAGTTTTCTTTCTCAATTTTGCATCATGTACCTTCTTGAGTTTATCTTTATAAGCCGATGCACATTCATACGCCTCATCTCGAATCTCTTCTATCTCACTTAATTGCAACTTTCTCAACTTTCCCGCCTCGTCATAATCCGCGTTTACCGTCTTAATTGCCCAATGTGCCCGATGCGCTAACTCCATTGGCAAGTGACAACCCTTTCCATACACCATCCGGTAAGGCGTTGTGCCAATTGGAGTCTTGTAGGCCGTTCGGTATGCCCATAATGCATCGTCTAACTTACTCGACCAATCCTTCCTATCCGTTCTAACCGTCTTCATGAGAATTTCTTTAATTTGATGGTTGGACACTTCGACTTGTCCACTCGTTTGCGGATGGTAAGGTGTGGCAATCCGGTGATTCACGCTATACCTCTTCAGCAATTTCCCAAAATTGAAGTTCTTGAAATGCGAACCACCATCGCTTATAATAACACGCGGAATGCCAAAACGAGAGAAGATGTTGGATTGAACAAATTTACAAACAACCGAATGGTCGTTTGTGCGTGTTGCAATAGCTTCAATCCACTTTGAGACATAATCCACCGCTACCAAAATGTATAGAAAACCATTTGAATTCGGGAAAGGACCCATAAAATCTATACCCCACACATCAAATATCTCTACAACCAAGATTGGTTGTAATGGCATCTCATCTCTCTTCGATATACTTCCCATCTTTTGGCAATTTACACAGTTTCTAGCGAACTCACATGCATCCTTGAAAATTGTGGGCCAATAAAACCCACATGAGAGAACCCGGTAGCCTGTTTTGTGCCCACTAAAATGACCTCCACGTGCGGATGAATGAGCATGGGTCAGAATTTCCAACACTTCCGTCTCGGGCACACACCACCGAATAACTTGATCCGGCCCAATCTTGAAAAGATCCGGTTCATCCCAAATGTATTGCTTCACTTGGACCATAAATTGTTGTCGTCGCTTTTTGGTCCAATGACTTGGGATGGCATACGTGGCTAAGTAATTAACGTAATGAGCATTCCACGGTGCAACAAAGGTGGAAACGGCTAAGAGTTGCTCGTCGGGAAACGTTTCATTTATTTCACTATCATCGTAAATTCCTTCAACCGGAATCCGAGACAAGTGATCCGCCACTACGTTCTCACTTCCCTTTTTGTCTCGGATTTCTAAATCAAACTCTTGCAACAACAACACCCACCGAATTAAGTGGGGCTTCGCATCCTTTTTCTCCATCAAATATCAGACCGCACTATGATCCGAATAAACCACCACCTTGCTCCCCCAAATATAAGCATGAAACTTATCCAAAGCATACACCACCGCTAATAACTCCTTTTCGGTTGTGGTGTAATTGAGTTGCGCTTCGGATAAAGTTTTGCTTGCATAGTAAATCACCACCGGCTTTTTATCAACCCGTTGACCCAAAACTGCACCAATAGTAGTGTCACTTGCATCACACATTATCTCGAACGGCTTTGACCAATCCGGTGGTTGCAAAATAGGAGCTTTGACCAAGTGTTCCTTCAAAACAGTGAAAGCTTGCATACACTCGTTAGTAAAATCAAATGGGACATCTTTTAATAACAAGTTGCATAAAGGTTTGGTGATAACACTAAAACCTTTTATGAAACGTCTATAGAAACCCGCATGTCCCAAAAATGACCTTACACTCTTAACATTTTTCGGAGGTGGCAAAGATGCTATTACCCTTATTTTTGCCTTATCCACCTCCATTCCCCTTTTCGAAATGACGTGACCCAACACAATGCCCTCTTGCACCATAAAGTGACTTTTCTCCCAACTAAGCACTAAATTTTTCTCAACGCATCTTTTTAAAACTTTTTGTAATTCGTTAAGACAAGATTCAAAACTAGTGCCAAAAATGGAGAAGTCATCCATAAACACTTCAAGCGACTCTCCAACCATGTCTGAGAAGATACTCATCATACATCGTTGGAAAGTTGCTGGTGCATTACACAAGCCAAATGGCATTCGCCGAAAGGCAAAGGTACCATATGGACAAGTGAAGGTGGTCTTGTGTTAGTCATCCGGGTGTATTGCTATTTGATTGTAACCCGAATACCCATCCAAAAAACAGTAGTACTTTTGACCCGATAATTTTTCAATGATTTGGTCAATAAAAGGCAACGGGAAATGGTCCGTAGAAGTGGCGGCATTCAATTTTCGGTAGTCAATACATACACGCCACCCGGTAACCGGTCGGGTGGCAATTTGTTCACCATTTTCATCTTTGACTACTTGAATGCCGGCCTTCTTAATCACAACTTGGGTGGGACTCACCCAAGAACTATCCGAAATCGGATAAATGATTCACGGATCCAACCATTTGATTACCTCTTTTTTTTACTACCTCCCTTAGGTTCGGATTCAATCGCCTTTGAGCTTCTCGTGTCGGTTTGGCATCTTCGGTGGTAATAATCTTGTGCATGAAAATTGATGGACTAATTCCTTTGAGATCGGCAATTATCCATCCAATAGCTCCCTTATTTTCTTTCAAGACTTCCAACAACGCTTGCTCTTGTGCCACCTCTAAATTAGAGGCAATAATGACCGGTAAAGTGTCATTATCCCCTAAAAACGCATACTTCAGGTGGCTCGGCAAATCTTTAAGTTTCAACTTTGGCGGTTCCTCTAACGATGGTTTAGTACCCGAATTTATCTCCGCCGGTAAACCTTCAAATTGGTGAGTCCATGGCGGTCGACCTTCTTTCAAGGCCATTGCATCTTGTTTTTCCTCTCTAACCCGGAGTGCATAAGCATGTACCTGTTCAGAAAAATCGCACAAGCAAACACCCAAACCATCCTCCTCATACTCATGCGGGTTGCATCCGTCAACTATATCTGCCATGAAACACTCATCAACACCATTAGCATTAGAATTGTTAGTAAAAACATTCAAACGCATTTTTCGATTTCCAAAAGTCATATCGACTGTACCAAATCTACAATCGATTACTGCATGTGCGGTGCTCAAAAATGGCCGACCCAAAATTACATTTTGTTGTTGCTTTGGGTCCGCCGATGAGTAGTCCAAGACTAAAAAGTCAACCGAGTAATAAAATTCATCAATTTTAACAATTACATTTTGAACCATCCCTCGAGGTAGCTTATGAGACAAATCGGCCAAAACAACCGTTGTCTCCACCCTTGCTAACGGACCAAAATCATATTGGTCATATAAGCCCCCCGGTAAAATACTAACTCCGGCTCCAAGATCTAGCAACGCCTTAGCCATTTGAAAATTTCCAACTTGTATGTTAATCAATGGCGTACCCGGATCTTGGAGCTTAGGAGGAAGCTCCCCATTTAAAACTGCACTTACTTGCCCGGTTAAGTCTACCCACTTAGGCATTTTCTTCTTTTGTTGCCTCTTTTGGGTGCATAATTCCTTAAGGAATTTAGCATAAGCGGGTACTTGTTTTATTGCATCAAGTAGTGGAAGATTAATTTTTACTTGTTTAAACATGTCCCACAACTCTTCTTTTTGGGGACCTCTTGGTGCAATAAATTTTTTTCTACCCGAGTCAAGTAAAGCCGATGGAAACGGGACTTGACTCGGTTCACCCTCAACTTTTTCATTCTTTTCGTTTTCACCCAACCCCGGTTTGTTAACATTTATTTCTTTAGGTTTAACCGGTGAAACTTCATCATCACTATCATTACCTGTGATGTCCTCAACTACCCCCTCAACCAATTCGGGTGACAAATTGGCTTTAAATTCTTTTCCACTTCTTAAAACACTAACATGATGAACATTAACATTACCTCTTGACGAACCGTGTGATGGATTTACCTTGGTGTCGCTAGGAAGTTGACCCTTGTTTTTCTTCAACTCCGCCACATCGGTTGCCAATTGACCCATTTGGGTTGTTAGTGATTGGATGCTTTTGTCACGAACCTCATCCTTTTGCATTCGAACTTCATCGAGTTGGTTCCGTTTTTGCATCTCCGCTTGCATGCTTTTAAGCATTTCCATCATCTCATTTCCACCCGAAGACCCCCCTTATTCTTGACCCGCTTGATATTGCTTTTGATACCCTTGGTTGTTCCCACCTCGATACACACTTTGATTGTTGTAAGGTTGGCGTGAACCAAAGTTACCTTGGTTACCTTGAAAATTCGGGTTAGCTTGATTTGAAGGGTTCCCATACCGAAAATTTGGGTGGTTCCTCAACCCGGGGTGGTAGGAATTAGAATTCATATTGTTGTAATTTCTACCACCCCCTCCTTGACCTTGAACCGCATGAACTTCTTCATATTGCCCTTCCACCATCCCTTGGCAATTTTCAGCCGCATGACCTATTTCATTACACAAGGCACAAACATTATAAATTTGATTAGTAGTTTGAACATTACCATCATCTATTACGTGCACTTGAGGTCGGGCAATGGCTGGTCGCGCTCTCCTCGATGCTTGAGCTTTTCTTTTTGATGTAATTGCCATGTTCTCCAAAAACTCCCAATCATCGTTCTCGTAGTTTGTACCAAAAGTCCCACCGGTAATGGACATTAAATCACGAGCATCTTCGGCACTCAACCCCTCGTGGAAGGCATTCATCAACTCCCAAAGTTCAATCCCATGGTGAGGGCAATTTTTAATCATCATGTTAAAACGCTCAAATGCCTCATGGAACATTTCACCATGTTGTTGTTGAAAACTCCTCAACCCCTTTCTAGCATCATTAGTCTTTTGGGCGGTGTAAAATTCGTCTAGGAAAATTTGTTGCATTTCCACCCAAGTATAAATAGATGCTGAAGGCAAAGTGTAGAACCACTTCTTTGCCTTGTCCTCTAAAGAAAATTGAAACAAAACTAACTTGACATCGTCGGCCGAAAAACCTTGACTCCCAAGAGTATTGCAAATTGAGTCATAGGCCTCCAAATGGAAATACGGTTCCTCCGTTGCTAGCCCTTTATATTTCGGCAAACTTTGCAAAGAATTTGTTCTCACTTCAAAGGTCCTCCCTTGATCATTATGAGGAATAACTACCGGTGAGGGATTTTGAGTGATTATCGGCCTAAAATGCGCTTCAATTCCTCTCACATGTTCTCTAAGATGCCTTCTTGGCACCCCCAACCTAACCCTTGGTCGAACAGGACCCATTGGCCTTGGTATAGGCCCTTGTGGTACATGTGGTTGAAATTGTTGTTGTGGCATCGGTTGGTGTTGAATCGGCCTTTGGAATTGTGGTTGTACGTTTTGCGGTCGAACTTGTTGCAATGGAATAGGGCGTTGCACTTGTAGCCCTTGTGGTCTTGGCCGAATATGTTGTGGTAGGAGTTGTTGTTGTGGCATTCCACCTACACTTGCCATCCCTTGAGATTGGCTTTGCACATAACCGAACTCTCCTTGATCACCATAACTCCCATAAGCATACCCGTCTTCATCATAGCCCTCAAAATCTTCGTATCCTTCTTCATATCCATCTCCCCCTATACCCGAAGTTTGCCCAAATGGAATGGTCGAATATTGAAAAGCTGACTGGTTTGATGGTCTAAATGTAGAGGTAGTATGGACAACAGTTGAACCTTGTGGTACTGTATAGGTTGAGGATGATTGCCCTGAAACTGGGAAGAAATGAGTGAGTGGTGGAATCGTAGTAGATGGGGTAAACGTAAGACTAGGTTCGACTTGAGTAGTGTTTGGTGGTGTGGTGTTGGTTGGTGTAGTGTCATGAGGTGGAGTAGGAATTGTAGTGGTATTAGGTATGGTTGTGTTTGGTGATGGGTGTGTGGAAGTAGGTATAAATGATGAGGTCGTTTGACCCGTTGTGGGTGGTAATTGAGATTCTTGCATGATGTTTCGTGGTGTGATGGGTGATGTAGGTGAACCAACAATTCTGTTTTCTCTTACTAAAACACGATTTTGCCTTAATGTTCTTTCGATCTCCGGATCAAATGACAATGGTGACGCTTTGTGAGAGCCTCTAGTATGCATGCACCTGTAGAACCTGCACACTAAATACACCAGTGTAAACCCGAAAATAACAAAGCAAAACTAACAAACTGACACACGTTGCGCACTACTCCCCGGCAACGGCGCCAAAATTTGACGTGATTGTCGTGGTCATGCAAATTTAATCCCAATAACAACTATAGATGTGGAAAATATGTCGATTATATAGCTTTGCACTTAAACTAAAATTAACCTAAATTGCAGAAATAAAATCAAAAGTTTTGGATTGTTGTTTTAGAAAACTAAATTACTAACTAATTGCAAATCAAAATTGGTTGTTTAACAGATTAAGAGAACAATGACCACCTTAGGATTCAGTTTCTTGTAACAATTGTGTGAAATTCCAACTAGAAAGAGTTACATAGACATAACTCATGCATAAACAATTGTTGTGATAAAAGGGAACAAAGTACTCGGATTATATGAATGCGAGGTTGTTTCCCGATGATCAATTAATCAATAACCAACCCTAACCCTTCCCGTGATATCTCGATTGCCAACGGCACCAAGAACATACGATTGAGACTAGAAATTGCACTATCAATTAACAAGCTACAAACAATTATGCATTCACCATGATAATCAAGCAACACAATTATCATTCTAGAAATTCAGAAATAAACACACAAAAGTTCAAGAGAAACCTTCACCTAAGATGATCACCACAAGTTTAGCCGGACATAGCTTGGTGAATCATCATAATAACAAGTTTAGTGTTCATACCAATCAAAAACATAAACTGAATGTTAGAAATTGTTTGAAACCAAGTACAATCAGCCAAAATCGCCCCAAGAACTCTAGGGAAACGTCCAATGATGAGATATCCCAAAAGACACCCCAAAAACTGATTAAATGAGGGCAGTTACGATTCTGTCGCAGCCTCCACCGTAAATTACGGTATTACCGTAATTTACGGTGATGTTCAAAGTGTTACGGTGATAACTTCCTGAGTTACAGTGGAGAATCAGGTGCATTTCAGGTCCACCGTAATTTACGGTGGTACCGTAAATTACGGTGGAACCCTGAATTTTATGTTTTGTTTCTTCGTTCCCTTCGCACACGACCCGTTCATCTCCAACCCGTCCAAAGCTGTATTTAATCCACTTTTAGCTCCCGAACCGCACCTGAAACATAAGTAACCGTAGTTATCTAATTCAAGATAATTACACAATTAAATGAGGGATAAACTTGTCTTTTAACATTATAAAGGGTTGTCCTATGGACCACCCGTCAGTAATCATCAAAGGATATATAAAAGAGGAGTTGGAACCAAGTGATTCCTTCTTGTCTATTTGTTTTTTCTTTCATTTACGTTTTTATTTTTAGTTTATCTTCTTTCAAAAATCTTATCAAAATTTGGTTAGATTAAACGTTAACGATGAGCCGGTATTAAAAGCTCCTGTTTACTTGGACGACCTTTACGATAGGAACTCCCAATTCTCTGGCAAATACAGCCCTTTTCATCATATCTTCGCAATTACCCGCAGTAGCATTCAAGTAATGCCCTTTACTACGTCTAGATGGGTGCACTTGCCCTAATATGTGTAAATTAATAGTATTATATCATGTTTTATAAATTTAAAGCATGAGCCACGAGTAAAAAGTGCTTAAAATAATCTAAAATTTATACCCACACCTTGCGCACGTCAAGTTTTCGGCGCCGTTGCTGGGGACACAAGGATTTTGAGAAAGCTTAAAATTAGCGGCCTAAACAAATTATTTACATTTTCAAAATTGCGCGCCTGTTTTCAAAACTTTTTAATTTTTACAGTAGGTCTGCCACGAGGTCGTGCCACTTGGCCACGCCCCCGTGATGCAAATATTTAGTAAAACTTTTTTTTTTCAAACGCCCAGATACGAGCTTGCCCACGGGATCGTGCCAGTACAGCATGGGGCCGTGGTCATCCCTCTGTTAAATTTTATTTTTCTGTTTTCTGATCCCGAGGCTCGTTAATCTGCTGGGTATCTTCCAATACAATGGATTACTTCTCAGAAGATTACAACTACTACTATATTGAGGATGATTACGAGGAACTATATTCTACCATTTGTGGTGAATCTCATTCGGTACAACCTTGTTACCTTTTTCAACCATCACCCTCATACACCACATATGAAAACCTAGGTTTGAGCTTCCAAAGCCAAGCTTTGACTGGGATGCCAATCCGTTTGAAATGTACGACTCGCCACTAACAATCGTTCCCAAAGCCGAAAGCCTTATACAATATCTTAAGAATTTAGAACTCTTGCTTAAGAGATCTCACGAAAAGGAGGAGATCGTTTGTACTAAAGTGGTAATAATCGAAGAGGTAAAAATAGAAGAACCACAAAACAAAAAACTCATGCATGAAACAAGCCACAAAGAAGGTAAGTCTAAAAATGATGATTTCGAACTAAAACAAAACTTTCAAGAAATTCACATTTTACAACCTTCTTTTGAAAATCATTGTTTGATACCATCTCATGCTAAGTTTTTAAAAGAGTTAAACACTAATTCTAATGTCAAAGTAATGGCAAGTGTTAATTTGACTAAAAATCAAACTTCACTAATACAAGATGAACAAATTGAATTAAACATAAAACCGGTAACATGTTTTATTCAAAATATCTATATTGGTAACATTCAATAGATAAAGATCTTTGTGTTAATATAATTCCTAGCTATGTATTTGAAAGATTAGGTATTGGTGATTTCCTTCCGATCAAAATTCCTATCCTCTTGGCTAATCGAAAAACTAAAAATGCTACGGGAGTGGTTGAGGATGTTCTCATTCAAACGCAAGAAAGAGTTGTACCAACCGACTTCATCGTCTTAGATGATGCTCCCCTTGTGTTGGGACAACCTTTCATAAAAACCCATCAAGCTTTACTCAAACAAAAACACAAAAATCTTCCCACTAAACTTGGGGCCAACGAACGAAGCTTTAATCTCGATATGAAATATCCAATAAGCAATGACGACCCCTTGTTGGAAGATGAGCCAGAACCACCCGATACATTGGGTCTAGCCAAGGGCCCTTATAAACGTGGCACACGATGAAGGCATTTCATGGAACTATCACTAGATAAATTAGTATAAAATGTAGTTTAAACTTAATGCGTTTTGTTTTAAGTCTTTCATTCGTAGGAATAAAGCACACTTTAAATGATGGAATGGTGTGAAAAAACTAAAAGGGACTCCATGCACGTAAACCAGAACCTCCCGTTTCAAAAAACTACAAAGCAGAGTCTGCAGCACGGGGTCGTGCCCACCAAGCACGCCCCCGTGCAGAGAAGGTGGCACGGGCCGTGCCTAACAAGCGTGCTCCCGTGTCCATCATACTGTAAGTTTTCTGTTACACCTTGTTACTGGCACTTTGGCCACGGGGCCGTGTCCACCAGGCACTCCCCTGTGCCCAGTAACCAAAAAAATTGTTATTTTTATCCCCTTTTTTGCATATTTAATCCAAACAAATCATATTCGGGCCAAATTGAGGACAATGTGTAATTTAAGTGTGTGTTTGTGGGGGGGGGGGGATGTTAAAACCTTGAATCTTTTGTCCTAAAAACAAGCCTTACACAAAACTCGCCTTGGAAAACCGCTAATCACCCCAAACTTTTTTTGTTAATTTTTATTTTTATTTTTTACTTATCTTGGTTTAGATGGGAAAAATAAGTTCTAAAAATTATGTTTTTACTAATTTACATCTGACAGCGTCGTGATAAAAAGAACCAGTTAAGAAAATTATAAAAACGAGCATAATAAATCTTCGTAAAATTTATATATATATATATATATATATATATACTTCTACATGTAACATCCTGATTTTTTATGAGATGAAAACATATTTTATATATGGATATTTAATTTCTAAGTGAGTTTACTATTGGGTGATATAATGTTTTTAGAAATGCTAAATTACCATTTTCTTTTCCTTTATGACGAGATTTGAGGAAACGAGTTTTTAACAGCATTGGTTAGAAATGCTAATCTCATATAATAAGTATGTGTTTCTTTTTCAGATTATTGAAAGTTATAGGTGTTATTATGGGCAAAACCATAATCAGGGTCCAAATGGGAGAAATCTAATTAATAAATGAACGGGGATAATAGATAAATTAACTTAAAAATATGTAAGCATATAAGTGATGGAAAGAAGTTCCAATGAACTTCTAAAATAGTTTTGAAACGATATATTTAATTTGGTAGAAATAACCTTCGAGGTTAAGTTGGAAAGTTTAAAATAACTTTAAGACGAAAGTTTGTACTTTGGGTTTAAGATGTCAAAAACCAAACTATGAGGGACTAGATAGTCATTTGATGAAAGTTTAATTTAACTAGTTAATTGGGAATTTACTTGGTCAAAATCAGATTTAGGTGTGGGTGTTTGTGTGCGTGTTTTCTACATGGTGTCAAGGAGAAGATACAATCAACACAATTAACATAAATCAAGGAATGCATGTGTTGATCAAAGGATGAAATCAGTGATTTCTAGTGTTATCTTACAAGAATCCATCAAGGTAAGAACCCTAGTTCCTTCCCCTTCAATTTCCGTGATTATGAAAGATGGGTGGTGAACAATTTAGATGAAATTAATGTGCAATTCATGTTAGATACTCTCTAATGTCACTACCCCGACTACACCCTGGACGGGAGTCGTGAACAGTCAAGTGGTACCAGTGGTTATTTTGAAAATATTGCAGCGGAAATTTACATCAGGACCGTTAGTTAGGAAAAATATCAGAGTTTAGAAACGCTGGGTTTTATTTATTAAACAGATGGGAATAAACCCGTGTTTTACAAAGGTAGCTTTTAATATGGGATAAACCTGAATACATAAAACATCTTTCATTAATTTAATTTAAATGATAAAATGAGCCACTTCTTTAAGCCTTTCGGTGCTGTATCACAACTCTTATTCCGATCTACTGTAATCACCGGAAACGCATTTTAAAACATTTGGTCAGTAGGAAATACTGGTGAGTTCATTCAGTTATTCAAAAACACATTTGTTATAATTTACAGTATCAAGAGTGATTACAATGTTTATATCAACTAATTACCCCAAATCGGTATTTGTCACTCGACCGGATCTGTGACTATGGTCATATCACACATTGGCTAACCCGTTGTCAAATGGTGAAGCTTATCAAGTAGTGTATACAAAACACCACATACTGGTAGTAATTATAGATTACAAAGACTTAATCACTGTAATTACAACTTTGAAAACAAGTAGGGTTTTGAAAGCAATTTGATAAAAAGAGAATGACTCACAAACTGTGAGAAAAAGAGAATGACTCACAAACTGTGAGAAAAAGAGAATGACTCACCTTGTTAGCATATAGTCTTGATTAAACAAGCCTCCTAATTCTAAGTCTTCTGATAACTAAGCATCTACTTTTATAGTTCTGAATCTTCTGATGATTAAACATCTTGTTTGATAGTAAGGTTACAATTTTGAGCTTTTGGATAGTTAAACATATAGTTTAACAGAGTAGAATACGTATTAGTGTAAAACCAGATCAAACCTAACTATGGTCACGAGATCAGAACCATAACGTAAGTCAACAAAGTATAGTCTTATTCAGCAGCATTTTTGCATTCGTTAGTTAGTTCTCGGATCGATAAGACAGAATACCGTATCGGTGATTACTGGTTAGAACACCAATGTATAGAGAGAAGAAGAGAAGAAATGAGCAAGGAAGAATGAAGTCCTAGGCTCCTATTTATAGGTAGAAAGATTCCTTTCTTAGCTAGGAAGTTTCTTACTTATTAAGTTTCCTTTATTTATTAAGTTTTTCTTACTGATTAAGTTTACTTACCTATTAAGTTTACTTATCTATTAAGTTTACTTAATTGTTTTAGCTGTCAAGTTTACTTGTTAACGGATTATCTCACTTAGCTGTTTAACTGATTAATCTTTCTTAACTGTTTAATTAAGTAATTTACTTAGCCGATTAATTAATTAACTTACTTAGCTGTTAAGTTTTCTTTCCTGTTAAGTTTCCTTAGCTATTTTCTTAACCGCTAAGTTTTCTTAACTGCTAAGTTTTAGTTAACCATCAAGTATACTTAACCATTAAGTTTACTTAACCACTAAGTTTACTTAATCACTAAGTTTACTTAATCACTAATTATTCTGCTTTAGCAGCTCCCTAGTTATGAGTTCTAATTTCTAGATACAGTGGAACTCGTATTAGTGTATTAACTCGATTCAACTTTAACGAAAATCACGAGATCAAACCCACAATGAGTGACAAAGTATAGCCGGGTACCGACAACACTTAAACATCCATTGGATTGGCTTCCATCGATCGGATATAGTACCGTGTCAGTGATTAGAGTTATTACCCTGATAACGAGGCAGAGTTTTGGGTTTTTAGGGACTTTGTTCAAAGAAACAGAGATACAAGAAGTAGGACGACGTTTTAAACGATCGAACTGACCAAACTGAGCAAGTCCCACACTACTAAATATATACACACATTGGACACCTCCCGCGCGTCGCGCACGGTTCCCTTCTCCCTTCCGCGTGTCGCGAGGGTGGTTGGTCTGGCATAGGTCTGCCATGTGTCTAGGTAGGTTGGACACGTGGCGCCTCAATGTGACACGTGTCCTCGGCCGCCTTTTTCGACCAATCATGCATTTTTATCGATTTTTGTGCCGATACTTATCGCGTATGCTCGGGTCTTGATCCCAATTGGTTCGGTTTTTAATTTCGAATCTAATAAAGGAATTTTTTTGTGCGGGTTGGTTCATCAACCGTCAGGTTTTCAACTTTTATCGTGCACACTTTGGATTTTGTTTTTGGATTTTTCCGAGGGTTGTTACATCCTCCCCACCTTGTTTTAAATCTCGTCCTCGAGATTTGCTGGAACAAATATGGGTATCTCCATCTTATCTTCGATTCCAATTCCCAATTATATTCTTTTCCTTGATTTAAATCCCACTTTACTTTGACTAGGACTCATTTCATATGCTTTGGGATTCTCATCTTTGATCTATAATGGTTTTTCAGTGAACATAGATTTTCATTTATCCCTATATCTTGAAGAGATACTACTAAAGATTTATCAGTTAAGCATTTCCTTAAATTACATACATGAAATATATCATGTATATCTGCCATATCTTCTGGATATTTTAGCTGATAGGCTACTGGTCCAATTTGCTTAGTAACCTTAAATGGTCTGACATACCTAGTACTTAACTTTCCTTTCTTTCTGAATCGGACTATTCCTTTTTTCACGAAGAGACTTATTGTATCATTCTGATTTGAAATTCTAACGGTTTGCCTATCTAATGGCCTGATAGTTGCTTTTCTCTTATTTTTGTCCAACGTACTGGATGGTACTATCATCCATAAAGTGCTTTAGATGGGCAACACTAATACTTGTAGGCTAACTATTGGAGAATCTTATGAGTGATAAGTGATAGTACTATTTTCACCAATATTTATCGTACATGTACTTAGCATGTCTTCCTATGTTTTGTAGTGTTCCTTCACCCTGCTCAAAATAAGTCGGATTTCAATGGCTTTCTGAAAACTTTCCCCGAAATGAGAAGTGAGCTATCTCGATCCGATATAATGATAACGGGATTCTATGTAACAAGACTATTTTGTCCATATACAACTTAACTAAGCGTTTTATACTAAAGGATTCCTTCATTGGTAGAAATTGAGCTGACTCGATTAGTCGATCCACAATCACCCAGATTGTGTCATACATTTTCTTGTTTTGGGTAATTTTGTAATAATATCCATTGTTATCAATCCCATTTCCATACTGGTATTTGTTGAGGTAAACCTAAAGGTTTCTAATGTTCAACTTTAACTTGCTAGCATTGTAACAACCCGACTTTTTGAAGTCAAAGTACGAGTCAAAGTCAAAGTCAAAGGAAGAAAAGATTGCCAATGCGATCTGTCACTCCTTGCTTAATTATTGATTGTACTTCTTGACTTGTTAACCGATACTTTATTTTATGTTACTTTAGTTGTATTATGTGGAGTATATGCAATAAATCGCAGTTTAATCGCTAATCGACTTATCGCTAATCGCATCGCAACTCGAATTACAGGTTATGGATATTGTTTTACGTGAGTGTGTTATTATGTGTTACTTGTGCATGTTATGTTAATATTGAGGTGGTTAATCGAAAACGCAATCGTAACTTTATCGCAACGCAATCTCATCGTGAACTTGAGATTCAAGGATTATATTTATGTTATTTAGTAGTTAGGTTATTTAATGGGTAATACTATTGCATCGCTTACTCGCAACACATCGCAACGCTCAACGCACGAAACGAAACGTCGAAAACCAACTCACAAAACCCATCCGATCGAATGACCATTCGATCAAATGGTCATCCGTCCGGATGATCATCCGATCGGATGGCCATCCGATCGCACCTGCACACCGCCTTTCTCCTCTCTTGCCTATAAATAGCACCTATCACATCACTATTCATGTGATGTGACAGCTGTCGTTCGACCATCATGTTCTAGCGTTATTTTCTCTCGATTCCTCACGATTCTTGTAAGTTTCTACCTCAAATCTTGTACTTCTATCATCTACACACACTTCTTCATCATTTTTACCAACAAATCTTAACTTTCCACCATGAAATCGACTGATTTGGGTTGTTTTAGGGTGATGTCATCATGTCTCAAGAACACCAAAGTGTGACCTCATTCCATCAGGAACAACTCAGATCTAAGAGATTTCAACATGATTTCACCTAAATCTAAACACTTTCAAACCGATTTAAACTTCTTTAAACCCTTTTACACTCTTGTACATAAAACCGATAGAATCTGAGCTCATTCGGGCCTCCTACTCATCCACCAGTGGAGTGTCGGTCTGAGAACGAGTTTCTATCAGAGAGACAACCGATTCACGGGTTAAACATGAATAACCGTCAAAGAACAGTTAACTGATCGGACGGGGTGATTCCCATCCGATCGGATGACTTGGACTTGATGGGGTTTCGTTGTTTTACACGTTGTCATACCGTCTCGGTACAATCGCAAAACTTTCTAAACTTAGCAAATTTTACAAGTTCTCAGATGAACAGGCTACTGAACGGATCGCCGTCCGATCGGATAGCCATCCGATCGAACGACCATCTGTCCGGATGACCGCCCGACCGAACGACCTGAATGGTAGGATTACTTCTTGTTTTACAAAATGCTACAACGAAAACTTCAAAGTCACATCATACACAAACACATCTATCCCAAATGAATGACAAACCGACCGAATGGCCATCCGACCGGATGATCATCCGTCCGGATTGTCATCCGATCGGATGACCCTTCGTCACATAACTCACTTGCACCGTTTAACGTATTGTTCATCTCTTACGCTATCGTTCTGTAATCAGGCTAACTTTCCAGCGCTCACTTCAATCCAAGAGAGTGTTTATTTACTAAACACAATCTGTGAGTATACTCGATCACTTTTTTCTTTAAACACTTTTGGGTGTTACATACGTTACTTATATCAAATCACAATCGACACACAACGCGAACGCTTTTATACGCTAACCACTATGCATGTAATACGTGTTATTCGATGAATGCTAGTATGTTATGTTTACACAGTGATTGTTGCCTGACACCTTAGCAATGATAATACTATATTTTGGACTCAGCACCTGTCTTGGACAGGTGTTGTTAAGGGATTTTCTTCACATGTCACAGTGGTGATATGTGTTGCGCATTCTACGACTCGCAGTCACGTCTGTGCATATTTCATTGTCGATAACTTACCTGCTTCACAACTATATGTGTTCCATGCAGGTTATACGTAAATCGCTTTCGCTACTATAATTCTATTAAACTTGTATGCTCACCTTTACACTATGTGTATTGACTTTTATTTTAATGTATGTGACATGTATTTAGGATGCTTGCTCTATTTGCTGGAATCGAGCTAGGGGAGTCTGGAAACATCATTAAATAATTTATGAGTCGTCGGAACAGTTTTATCTATCTTTGAGAACAATTTGTCTGTAATAACTATGTTACGTTATATGTTATGGTATGGGACGTGATGATTAAATATTTGGTAATTATAGTTGTTATGGAAACTCTTGGACAATCTGTTTCGCTCAGTGCCGTGCCCCGATGATTCCGCCATCGGTTGGGGTGTGACAGATTGGTATCAGAGCCATAACTATAGGGAATTAGGCAAGACTCGACCTAGTCCGGGTCGATGTCTTAGAAATGACCTAGTCTATAGTCTAAGTACCAACAGACCAACTTGTGCAAACCTGGTAGGGGTTTTGTACAAGCTTACTTGGTATTCTCACCGGAACTCGTTGTACACTACACCTTTGTGCGAACATCGCATACTACCGTTCTGCGCAAGATCAGCCTTTCCTAAGGCTAAGCAACACACACAAACGAATGATCTGATTGAGATTAGGTGTGAAAACCGCAAACCCTCGATCAAATCGCTCGTTCGACACGCAAATTTTTACTATCAACGCGAGAATTTGCGTTGAATCAGGAGTGAAATCCATACTTCGACGCGATTCTCCCTATCTATCTCGTGATTCTATCACACAAACAGGAATATAGTTGCTGAGTTAGGAGTGAAACCCGAACCTTGATGACTTGTTCCGTTCCTTATGTTGGTTTTACAAAACTCTCACCAAAGTCTTGATGGATTCCAATGACATGAGTTGCGTGAATAACCAAAAGGATGCTTGCCATTCACCGTATGTCAGTGATAGAGCACAGTCTAATAAGCCAAAACGTGTACTCAGAGTCCTTGAGAATAGTCGAACCACTTTGGGTAGTCAACATCTATCAGCCAAGACAATCTATTTTCGATTTCAAACCGCAATCACTGATTTTATGTGTTTCGATTCTGAGCCCGCAAACCGCTGACTCTGTGATTTATCGCTTTTTATGTGGATTTTTATGTTTTATGTGGGTTTCTATGTTTATTTGTTAGCGTTTTGAGATACGGATGGTTTCGATCTAACGCTTTCTGCTCCGCCAAACACACACAACTCACTACACAACGTTAACAAATCGCTTACGTTACTCACAATCGCTACTCGCTTCTCGCACTCACAACTCTCGATCGTTTACGCGACTGTGAAAGATAGGTGAATACGTGCAATATATGTAGGTGAATAGGTGCAAAATATAGTGAAGATGTGCTTATGTGGACTACATGCATATGTGCTTACGTGCTTCTGTGGATTATGTGCCTACGTGACTGTGTGATTAGACGTGTTCCTGTGCTTTATATAAAGTAGCTTTTGGTGAGATAATAGGCTATACTCGACTTAATCAAAATTGTGTTTGAGCCCCGTGACGATGTCTGTTGCAGACAATGTCGTCATTCGGATCTCACACTTCCCGAGCTGCTCGCCGCAATCTTGAGGACAAACGCATCGCTACTCACGTCGCGAAGCAGATGGCTAAGGTTATACCGCACATTGTTAGTGAGCTTAATGAAAACGCTAGCAAGTCCTCTGAGGAATCAAGGACTGACTCTCCCCGAGCTACTTTTAGCTTCAAGCAGTTTAAAGCATGCGGCCCCAAAGAATTCACCGGAGAAGACGGGCCTACTGCCATGTTTCAATGGTTCAATTCAATTGACGTCACCCTGCGCCAAAGCGGCTGTCCCGAAAACCTTCGCACTGTTAACGCCACTGGCGTTTTCCAGTCCAGGGCTCTGGATTGGTGGACTGCCGAGAGAAACAAGTGAGGGAATGATGCAGCCTATGGGCTTACATGGGATGAGTTGAAGGACCTCATGATGAAGGAGTTCTGCCCCCCCATGTAACACCACGTAAAAACGTGTCCAATTATGTATAGACACGTGTCCTAAACTCTAGATATGTGAAAGATTGAGTTTGAAGGACTAAAGTTGACAAACAGTGGAAATATGAAACCACAGGGACTAAAAGTGTCAACATGCCAAACTTGAGCCTCTGAATGACCATACATGAAGAATATATTCTTAAACGAGTAATTAACTGGATATTAGAAGTCGTTTGTGAATATAATCGGAAGATTATAAAACTACAAGGGTTAAACGTGTCAACATGTTAATTCTAACCTCTGAGTGACCTCTCAACGAACCCGAGGCTTCAAAATATTCAAATATACTCTCAAGAATTAATGATAAAAATTTCACGTGGTTTCGAGATCGTTGAGCGAGTTTTCAAGACTTTGGGTGAAAAGTGTCAACTTGATGAAACTTGCATTTATAGTGATATTTAACGAAGCCGAGCTTAACGAAGTCTGTTTATACATGCTTGGGCCTCTACAAACTAACTACAAGGGCCTTACATGTCAAAAATCAAGTTATATAAGGTTTTAAATGGCCAGGGACTAAATTGGACAAGTTTGAAATTTGTTTAATCTGTTTCCCACCTCCAGGCGGGTCGCGTAGCCCCTGAAGACCACTTACGCGGGACGCGTAGAAGTCCCCAGCGTAGAAACCTTTGGACAGGTGCGAGTTCATGATCAGAACCGACTTAAATCAATACTAGGGGCTGTTTAACGGACTTGTATTACCACTAGGACACCTGGGGTGATCCTAGGAGCCTCCATAACACCTGCTTTGATCTCCTATCAAGTGATTTCACTATATAAAGGACCTTAAGTTCAAGTGTTCTAGTGCACTTTCATTTGCAACAACTTATAAACTCACTTCTGGAGCTTGCAAGAATTAGGAGAAGAATTACAAGTGTAGAAAAGATAGCAAGGACCATTAGTAAGAGTCTTAATACCTACTTAGTCCTTTTAATTAGCTTAATTACCGAAAAGTCAAACATATCGTAATATAGCATTGACTTCCGGTTTAATCACAAATGGTCCAGACACTGACCAAAACTAAAGTGGTTATGGAACCATATTAAAGTAGGTGATTAACCCTTAAAAGGGCACCTCCTAATTATTTTGTTTGACTAGTTAATTGTCGGGTCAAACTAGTTTGACAAAAAGTCAAACTGGACAGAAAGTTTAAAAAAATGAATTAAATTAATAAAACAGAGGTTCTAAATTATATTTTAACATTCTAATGACTTGGTAATTAATATTAGAACATGTTTTATCAGTCATAACATGACAATTATCAGTCTAAGGTCAGTTTATAACCGAAAGTCGCAAAAGCTTAGCTTTTGCTTTGACTTTCAGTTCTGACCCGTTCAAGCTTAATTCCCCCATGTTTTAAGCTTCCATTAGGACCACATTACTCAGTAGTATAACCCTCTGTAGTTATAGTGCATGGTTCTTAGTGGTTTGAATTATATGCTCTTGATCGTTAATATGCTTATAAGTGCCATGAATGCCCTTTTGACACAAAAATGAGTTTTTTAGAAATGTGAGAGGACAAAAACCTTTGCTACTGATATTTAAACTTGTCCCGAAAATTTGACATCAGTTCTTGGTCTCAAATAGGAGTTATGCGCGATATCGTAATTAGAAGCTTTTTATTAATTAATTTGCGATATCATGCATAATACATGTTTAAACTTGGATTTTGAACCAAAACTCATTACCTACTGTTAAGATATTACTTTTAAGGAATTTTAAGATTTTTGGCCAGATTATTATCTGTTTAAAACATTGAGTTCTTGTGTAAATCGGTTAATGATGATAATAACCTTTTTAGGCATAAAATGAGATTAACAAATGATTTGAATGCCAAACCTTTTTTCTACTGATATTATATATTAAATAAATTATTTTTAGCATTCAAAACTTATCAAAATGTCAGAATTTCATAAACATCTTGATTATCGTCAATTAGCGAGTTTTACACTATTTAGGTGCATAGTATGGTTTAAAACCATACTTAACATCTAAGACTTATTACCTACTGAAATTTTAAACAAATTTCAATATTATTACAGTAGGTATAAGTTATAAACTCAGTTCCAAAAATGTCCTTAAAAGCATATGTGAAAAGACCAAAATGCCCTTTCGGGGCATAGTTTGGCCATAAATGGTAAACCTCACATATATGTAATATCTTACTGATGTAATGAGATAAATTAAATATTTTTACTGATTAAAAAAGACCAGAACTTCAGTTTATTATAAAATCTCTTTTATAAGCATTAAAATTACCAAAATGCCCTTACGGTACTTAAATTGTTTTTAAATACTTTTTGGGCATATATGTTAACATCTTACTGATGTATTAACATATTTTAAGCATAATAACAATTAAGACCTGTATATAATTCATTTGGTCACTCGTTACACGTTTATGCGTTCGGATCAGTTTATGTGACTAGTTTACGTAAAATAGCCGAAACAGGTCTAACCTTATCATTAAATCCTCAAATTTCAGAATGTGTTTAGTTTACCCATATTATACAAGTATCCAAACTTGACGGGTCTAAATCACATTCTATTCCGGTCTCCGTTTAATCTAACGTTTAGGACCGTAAGGTTTCTTTCTAGCTAGCCGATCTAAGTCTTTTACTTAACTAAAGACCTGTTAGCATCCTAATAGGTTATTAAACCTTCTACAAAGATTAAGTATCATCCAGTAGAAGGTACCATCATAAAGATTTAGGATTTACGGCTGAGTTATCTTCACTTTAAGCTCAGGTAAATACTTTTAACTTATTTTCCCTTATACGGGCTTGGGATATGGTATTATAACAATACCACTTGGTCGGGTATGAAGTCATTTAATCGGATTATGATTTTAATAAATTTACATAAACCGTTTTAATCTGTCTTGTTTGATAGCATAAACACTGGGTGTTAATTCGACCGTGTCCTAGATATCCTCGGCTCATTTCGTTTGAAAATGGCCACGACCTATGCACGGGGTGTAGGCATACACCTGGCAGATATGCTAAAATATAAATCCACATGTTAGGGATAACTCCTTTGTGGGTTCTATAAGTGGTGAGTCGGTTAATCATGACCGGCTTCCAACCAGCCCCAATTGTAAGACAAACATGTAAATCTGTATATAAGATTATCTTTAATAATTGTCCCAAGTTATAAATGATTTGTGCCATGTGCACTTAAATCAATTTTCATAAATGTTTTCAAAAGAGTCAGTTAATTGTATTTACCATTGTAAACTGATGTATTTTCTTAAAGACTGATTGACAGGTACCTCTCGTAATAGACTGGAGCTATTAGGTGTCATAAGAGGATCTTGCAAATCCATAGATACCTGAAGTCTGTTATTTTGTTTCTTTGTAATTATTTATGATCCGCCTGTGGATCTTATTACATTCCAGTCTGTATATTCTTTCACTCGGACACTCAGACATTATGGTTTGTAATAGTTTATTCCCCGAGCCTTCCGCTATGCTATTATACTGTGTGTATTGATAATGATGATATCAACTACGTCACGATGCTCCCCGCCTGGCCCACCGGTAAGATGTGGAAATATCAGGGTGTGACAGGTCGGTATTAGAGCCAACATTGAGTGAATTAAACACTAACCTTTTGTGTTTAATCTCAATGACACAATAAGCACATTCCTTAGACTTCCGAGTCTAGGCTAATGACATAGGATTTATTCTTAACTTTCCTTTTATTTGTTTATATTATATTTACTTGTTTTGACAGGTTAACTTCTTGGAAAATGCCGCCACGTGTGAGAGGCAAAGGAAAGGGACCAATGAGAGGAGGGCCATCGGGCCATGCAGGACCATCCCATCGACGTACCCCGTCGGCGACTTTCTCTAGTTCCGACTCTTGGGACCATTGGAGTCATAACTTCGAGCCAACGAGACATTCTATTTCACTGGGATCCTTACCATCCGACCCTCCATACTTTGGACAACCCATTCACGATGAACCCCAACATTCCCAGAATTCTCTAGAATCACACCATTCGAACCAATCTCACCACTCCCTTCACTCCGATTCCATTTATTCCCCAGGTCAGTTCAAACAGAACGACTATGTCAACAATTTTTTTGGTTTCAACCTTTAGGACCTCAAGATAACTTCTCCCAGGAGATTGAAATGGACGACGACCCTGACCCTGAAATGCAAACCGGAACACCGGGCCACCCTATCAGTATCTCGAGCGGTTCTTCGTATCAAGGATCGTCATACCAAGGGCCCGATCCATTTAAAGAATGGTGGTCAAGGTATGAATGGGAGTTCACCCCTTCATATCATAACTCTCCTGCTCAACCTCCTTTGAATGATCCGCAACTTCAAGCAGTTACCCCACCACCTTTGCTAGTTGAGGAACCACCTCAACCGCCTCCCGAGCCTCCAAGGCGAAGGAGAAATGCTCGAATGTCTGTGCGTGGGGGACCACGGTTCGCATCCCCTCATGGTTAAAGTTCTTACCCTCCTATTCCCGAGGACCCCTAAATGGGTGGACCCTCGCACGTGATGCCGGAAGTCAATCCTTCGCCAGTTTCTCATGCACCACCGCCACCGCCAGTGGGTTTTGACAACCCGATACCAACATACCCAGTTTCGTCTGGGTATAACCCATCTGGGTATCTAACCACTGCGGAATATGGAGCCCATGACCGATACCTTACTGCAGCACAATACAATGCACTTTATCCTTCTTCTTACCCACCAGTTTACCCAACTGGATATCCGGTACAGGGGTATCAATACCCACCATATCATCAACCTCCTCCTCCCCAACAGGAACAAACTCAGGAGATTCTACAGAGGTTAGACAGGGTTGAACGTGAAGCCGATGAAACTAAGAAGAAGCATAATGGCTTTCTCAAGGGCTTTGCGAACCTCATTAAAGGCAAGAAGAAGTAGGAAGTTGTTATTTTATTTTGTATTGTCTTTTAATCAAGTCCCTGCGAGGACATTATTTTATTTTCAGTACCAAGTCCCTGTGTGGACTTACTTTCTATTTATGTAGCCCCTGCGTGGGCAATGTGTTGTTTCAAGTCCCGTTTAGGGCATCGTTGTACTAGTTTCATGATTTAATGAAGTTATTTTTGATTTTCAAATATGTATTTTATTACATCATCATGCTATATCATTTCAAATTTAATTAATCTGCCAAAGAAATTCTTAGAGGTATAACCTAGCCAAAAATATTAATGGCTATGATGGTACAACCTTTTTAAGAAAATAACTCCCTGTTAACATCTGAAAACATGTTAACATTCCTGGTTGTGCGGTACGGGAAACCACACAAGCTTCCAAATGTACTTGGACTTTCCCAAGTCACTATCATAGCCTATATGATCTATATGAATCATGGCTAATAAACATCAATGTGTAATAATGACAATGAGATGTACGCTTACAAGCAAAGGTGTAATAATGACAATGACAGTTCTACTTTATAAACTTCTTGTTAATAAGGCGATGAACTATGTTCGACCCTTAAAAGATCACTGATCCAGGAGATCATTGATTATAGTTTAATCGTCCCTGTGACATGGCCTCTTGTGCTGTCTAAATGTCCTTTGAGACGAGCCTTGTGCTAAATTAAAATGTCTTTCATGACATTGACAGTTGTGATTTATATTCCCCTGTCTAATAAAATATAAAGAATTATATCTCATTGATTATTATTATTATTTTATTAAAATGGTCTATATGGTTTAATAATACCATGACCATCTAATCATCAATGTGATGATTTATTGCATAATTTAAATATAACATTATTGTTTAATATAGTACCCAAATCATGGCTGGATCTGATGAAGTAAACAGTCATCCACGGGAAGAAAACAATAATGAGGCCAGGATAAATCTTACAAACGCTGAACTGCAAGCTATGATTGACACCGCGGTTGCTCAAGTGTCTTATTCAAGGAACCGAGTAATGTTCGGTCCAAAACTCACTCAAAACCCTTATCACAGTCACATGCATTTAGAAGGGATGAATCTCAGCATTCATCCAATCAAAGATCCGAGCCTCAAAAAGTGGTGCTAAACCAGACTCCTAAGTACAAAAAGAGTTGTACTTATAAGTACTTTGTCTCCTGTAAACCGAGGGATTTTACAGGAGAAAAGGGAGCAATTGACTGCATGAAATGGTTAGACAAAATGGAGACTGTGATTAACATCAGTGGATGTGCTAAGGAAGACATAGTCATGTTTGTGTCTCAATCTTCTAAGGGCGATGCCCTCACTTGGTGGAAAGCGTTAGTACAGTCCACTGGAAAGGTTCATCTGTATAACCTTTCGTGGAACAAGTTTGTAGATCTTGTAAAAGACACATACTGTCCTCAGCACGAAGTTGAGAGGATTGAAACTGACTTCCTCACCTTGGTAATGAAGGATTTAGACTGTAGATCCTATGTGACCAACTTCAATTCAATGTCAAGGCTTGTACCATATTTAGTCACTCCTAAACCCAAACGCATTACGCGTTTCATCGGCGGTTTAGCTCCTGAAGTGAAAGGAAACGTCAAGGCTTCTAAGCCTACTACGTATAGATTTGCTGTGGATCTGTCTTTGTCCCTCACCCTTGATATTGTGAGGAGTAGGGCAAAGAAAGCTACCAATGATGGGAAGAGGAAGAGGAAGAGGGAGGAAGACAAGTCCCCTCAGTCAAACAAGAAGAACAAAGGGAACTTTAGTTCTAAGAAAGGGCAATCAAATGACAAGCCCAGGTGCAAGGCTTGCAACAAAAGGCACTTTGGAAAGTGCAACCAAGACCCACAAGCTAAACCATGTGGGATTTGTAAAAAGAAGGGGCACAAGTCTGTGGAGTGCCGGAACATTAAGGATGCAACTTATTATGGTTGCAACGAGAAGGGGCACATCAAGACAAATTGCCCCAAGAATAGCAAGAAGCCCGAAGAGGCAAAGAAAAACAACGCAAGAGTTTTCCAGATGAATGCAAGGGAAGCGGTGAACGACGAGAACGTCATAACAGGTACCTTCCTCATTAATAACAATTATGCTAGATTCTTATTTGATTCAGCCGCTGATAAGTCTTTTGTAGACCATAAGTTTTATAAGTTACTGAATCTGCCTATTAAGACTCTAGACATAAAATATGAGGTAGAGCTTGCTGATGGTACCTTAGAAACAGCCTCAACTCTTCTTGATGGATGTTTCATATCCATTAAGAATCATTCTATTCCGCTATCCCTCTTGCCAATGAAATTGGCTGGTTTTGATATAGTTTTGGGCATGGATTGGTTATCGCATAACCAAACCCAAATTACCTGTGATAAAAAGCTAGTTATCATCAAAACCCCTTCCGGTGAGTCCATCACTATTCAAGGAGATACACAATATGGACTGCCCAACAATGTGTCCATTCTCAAAGTATCGCAATGTCTGAAGAGTGGATGTGTCATCTATATGGCACAAGTGTCAGTGAATGACCCAAAGCCTAAGATTGAAGATATTCCAATTATCTCTGAGTATCCTGATGTCTTTCCTGATGATCTACCTGGATTACCTCCTAAGAGGCAAGTTGAATTCAGGATAGATATTCTCCCAGGATCCGCACCAATTGCACGAGCTCCTTATCGTCTAGCGCCTACCAAAATGAAAGAGCTCAAGACTCAATTGGATGACCTACTGGAGAAAGGTTTCATACAACCTAGCTCTTCGCCTTGGGGAGCTCCAATATTGTTTGTGAAAAAGAAAGATGGATCAATGCGCTTATGCATTGATTATCGTGAGCTAAACAAGATAACGATCAAGAATTGATATCCCTTACCCAGGATCGACGACTTATTTGATCAGCTCCGGGGGCGAGTTTCTTTTCAAAGATTGATTTGAGGTCTAGATATCATCAACTTAAGGTCTGAACTGAAGATGTGCCTAAAACGGCATTCAGAACAAGGTATGGACATTACGAGTTTTTAGTGATGCCTTTCGGGCTCACTAATGCGCCAGCAGCTTTCATGGACCTCATGAATAGAGTCTGCAAACCATACCTAGATAAGTTTGTCATTGTCCTTATAGACGACATACTTATCCACTCTCGTAATCAAGTTGATCATGAGAAACACCTTCGATGTATCTTAGGATTGCTTTGACAAGAGAAGCTTTATGCTAAATTCTCCAAATGCAAGTTCTGGCTTCGTGAAGTCCAATTCCTTGGACATGTTGTTAGTGAACGTGGCATCCAAGTAGATCCTGCCAAGATAGAACCCATTATGAATTGGGAAGCACCGAAGACGCCAACAAAAATTCGCAATTCTCTGGGTCTAGCGGGATATTATAGAAGATTCATTGAGAACTTCTCAAGAATAGCTGCACCATTGACTTCTTTGACCCGTAAAAATGTAAAATTTGATTGGGGTCCAAAACAACAAGAATCCTTTGAGATTCTTAAGCAGAAATTGAGCAATGCTCCAGTGTTGATATTGCCCGAAGGAATCAAAGAGTTTGTCGTTTATTGTGATGCATCACACACCGGTATGGGTTGTGTACTTATACAAAAAGGCAAGGTGATTACCTATGCATCTCGACAACTAAAGGTGCATGAAAAGAATTACACCACCCATGACTTAGAGTTGGGTGCCGTTGGATTTTCACTAAAGTTATGGAGACACTATTTGTATGGAACAAAATGTGTAATTTATTCGGATCACAAAAGTCTCCAACATTTGTTTAATAAAAAAGAGCTCAATATGAGACAGCGCCGCTGGATGGAAACTGTAAATGATTATGATTGCGAAATTCGCTACCATCCAGGTAAAGAGAATGTAGTCGTAGATGCCCTAAGCCGAAAGGAAAGAGTCAAACCAATCAGGATCAATGCCAAGAGCATTGAGCTGAAGAATAGCCTGAATGAAAGGTTATTAGCTGTAAAGAAAGAAGCTATTTTAGAAGCTAACCTACCAGGTGAAAAGTTAGGTATAACTGCTGAGCAGTTAGCACCTGGCAAGGATGGGATCCTCAGACTAAATGGAAGAATTTGGGTTCCTATTTATGGAGGACTTCGAGAAATAATTCTCCAGGAAGCTCACAACTCCAAATACTCAGTTCACCCTGGAGGAGACAAAATGTATCAAGATTTGAAGGCTAATTATTGGTGGATAGGTTTGAAGAAATCTATTGCCACACATGTAGCTAACAGCCTAACTTGTGCTCCGATTAAAGCTGAACATCAAAAACCATCGGGTCTGCTTCAACAGCCAGAACTTCCCACATGGAAGTGGGAGATGGTAACTATGGATTTCATAACCAAGTTACCTAAAACAAGGCACGAAAACGATACCATATGGGTTATAGTTGATAGACTGACTAAGTCAGCACATTTCTTACCCATTAAAGAGACTTATAGCTCCGACAAGATAGCTCAGTTATACGTGGATAAGATTGTATCCCTACACGGAGTGCCGGTGACTATTATTTCTGACAGAGATACTAGATACACCTCTCACTTTTGGAAAAGCTTCCAACAATCTTTGGGCACTCGTTTGAATTTTAGTACGGCTTACCATCCTCAAACCGATGGACAAAGTGAGCCTACAATTCAAACTTTGGAAGACATGCTTCGAGCATGTGTAATTGATATGGGAGGTAGTTGGGATGATCATCTACCCTTGATTGAGTTCTCCTATAACAATAGCTACCATACTAGTATTCAGGCTACGCCTTTTGAGGCATTATATAGTAGGAAATGCAGAACGCCTGTTTGTTGGGCAGAAGTAGGAGAAGCGCAGTTATCAGGACCTGATATAGTCCTTGAAACAACGGACAAGATTGTCTAGATTCGTGATCGCCTGAAAGCTGCCAGGGATAGGCAGAAAAGTTATGCTGACAAGAGGCGAATACCTCTAAAGTTTGAGGTTAGTGATAAAGTCTTACTGAAAGTATCACCCTGGAAAGGTGTGATGCATTTTGGTAAGAAGGGCAAGCTAAGCCATAGATATATAGGACCATTCGAGATTATCGAATGTGTCGGCAGTGTAGCTTATAAGCTAAACTTGCCTGAGGAGCTAAGCGGAATTCATAATGTGTTTCACATCTGTAATCTCAAGAAATGCTTAGCTGATGAATCGCTAGCTATGTCTCATAAAGACGTACAAATTGATGAAAGTCTGAGGTTTGTTGAAAGACCTATATCGATCGAGGATCGACAGGTTAAAAAGCTCCGAAGAAAGCATGTGCCAATAGTAAAGGTCAAATGGGATACCCGTAGAGGTCCCAAATATACGTGGTGTAGGTCCCTTAACCCGTGCAGATCGTAACAGAATCGTCGATCTAACCTAGAGTGCGGAATCCCCTAGATCAGATTTCACAGAAAACGAGTAGAAACAGAATCAAGAACACGATGCACTTTCAATCCGGTCTTCTATTGATTATCCAACAAGAAGTTTACAATCAATTCAAGACCCACAAGAAATCTCTCAGCCACTCTCTGTAGATTTCTCTAACTCTCTCAATTCCTCTAAGTGTCTAACCTAAACTGGCTGTCAAATGTCTACAAACTTGCTAACCTAAACCCTAATGCCAAGCCTTGTTTATATAGGACAAGGTTTGCACATGGGATTTGGTCTGGGCCAGGCCATTCTCCAAGCCCATTACACTAAATAACTCCCTAACCAATAATGCTAGACCCAATACAAAATATCCAAAGACTAGATAATCAAACTATTAAGCTGTTGTCACAGAATATGCACCAACAAACTCCCCCTTGACAATAGCTTCATAGTGTAACTTTGTCTTCAAACACCTTGCAGTCTTTTGGTCTTTGGATAGCGTCAGCTACACAGTTTCTGACATCAACAAACTCCCCCTTAGCTGATGCTTCCAATCTCCAAAACTTTCATTTGTTGTAGATCCGTGAACTAGCAATCTTTGGTTAAGCAAGAAACCTTCAAATCTTTCATATCTCTTTCTCTTTCTGCAATGTAGTAGAAGGATCCTACCATGCATCTTCACACATGTTCACTTCACTCTCAATTTGCACTTTACTTGTATTCTGCACTTCATTTTGATAACTGCATCAATCTGTTTAGCAACACAAGCAAGTATCTCGAAAAACCATTAGTCTTTTTCACATTTAAAGATAAACCAATATTTTATCCTAGTTTGCAAAAACAACTACCTGTCAGTTCAAAATGGAAGTCTTTTAAAAAGAAAATATTTTTGGAATTTTTGATATTCTTCAAAACAACTAAACAAACTAAACTCAAAAATATGTACAATACATCTTTTTGTGAGAATCATGTGCAACAAGATCATATCAGCAAAATCAAACTGTTTTCACACTATTAGATAATTCTTTATTTAATTTTTCGTGAAAAGCAGTTCAAGACGATTACTAGTATGTTTGTCCACTTAAACAAAATGCATGAACATTTCAAGTACCATTAACGTATGATACGTTAAGCTAATATTATTTCTGATATATTAGCATGTCCCACTTCAGGATGTACCCCCACGATCAAGGTATGCACAAAGATTCATCGTAGTAGGTGAGTATACTGAATTCATCCGTTTTGTTTTTCAACGTTTAGATAATTGGTGATCAGGTCAGTACTTCCGTACAGCAAAGACACCAAAATATCTAACGAGGGCTAAGACAAATACCATTTTTGGTGCGATTTATGCATTTTGCACTTTTTGAATGACTCTATATGAGAGCTTCTTCATTTTCAGGGTTTTGGCATATTTAGCTCTTTTAAGATATCCTGGTTGTGCCTAGGTCAGCATGTATCTGGATGCAGCAGAAGGACAACCCTGATATCCCCAGATGAAATAACAGCATAAAGACCCAAAACTTCAGATTTTGGCAATCTATCAACACAAGATTTAAGGTCATTAAACCATACACCACTGATGTGTTCCCCACTGATGTCAGAAACTGTGTAGCTGACGCTATCCAAAGACCAAAAGACTACAAGATGTTTGAAGACAAAGTTACACTATGAAGCTATTGTCAAGGGGGAGTTTGTTGGTGCATATTCTGTGACACCAGCTTAATAGTTTGATTTTTTAGTCTTTGGATATTTTGTATTGGGTCTAGCATTATTGGTTAGGGAGTTAATTAGTGTAATGGGCTTGGAGAATGGCCTAGCCCAGACCAAAGCCCATATGCAAACCTTGTCCTATATAAACAAGGCTTGGCATAAGGATTTAGGCTAGCAAGTTTGTAGACATTTGACAGCCAGTTTAGGTTAGACACTTAGAGGAATTGAGAGAGTTAGAGAAATCTACAGAGAGTGGCTGAGAGATTTCTTGTGGGTCTTGAATTGATTGTAAACTTCTTTTTAAACCTTTTTGAATATGAGTTATGACTAACGAAGAATTTCCAAATTTATCTAACTTATCTTGAAGTTCTACAATTTTGGTTTATGCATCAGCCAATTCTGTGCACTTTTCTGATAGCTCGTTAGTCTTTTCTTTCATAGTTTCACGAGCCAAATCAATGATCTGCAACAGTTCATTGACTTTGGTTGTCAAACTGCTGATTTCCTGTTCATTTG
>JARYGA010015025.1:0-25847 GCA_030545235.1 Helianthus tuberosus
CTAAGGTTGAGGAACTTGTTTGCTATCTGTTCCTTTTCATTGGGTGGGCAGAATTTCCTTTCTACCTTATCTTTAAATTCTTCTCATTCCATATTATAGGTTTTATCACTTCCTCTTGTCTGAAGGATAGTGTTCCACCATTCTAATGCTGCATTCTTAAATAGATTAGAAGCAAACAATATCTTGTCTTCTTCAGCACACTTACTTATCCTTAAGACTGCCTCAGTCTTCTCTATCCAGCGTAAGGTTGCAATGGCCCCTTCATTGCCCGAGAATTCCATTGGTTTACAAGACCAGAATTCTTTATAAGAACAACCATAAGGCATGGTTTTTCTTCTTTTGGGAATAGGCAATTGAAATACTGGTCCATTGTTTACACTGTTTTCTGGTTCAACGGGTCGCTTACTGCTATGTTTACTTTTATTAACAGCATCCTTAACAGTTTGAAGAATAAATGGCATAGCATCTATAATTTCCTGTGCCACTATGTGTTGAATAGCACTATTATCCACTTGGTTTCCATTGTTATTGATACTCGGATTATCATTAACCACGTTAATGTTACTCTGGTTATTGTTATTCAGATTTCTTTGATTTTCTTCGTCGGCCATCTGAATTTTAAACATTTATCCCATATTAATATCTTACTATAGTTAATCACATGACACACATTTTTGCCAAAAGCGTCGATCATTGCTACTATACTCTTTTCATATACTATGCGTATATTACACACTAGTACTGAAATAAAAATTACAATATCAACAGAAATAAAAACACACTAATAGTAATATGCATCCGTATACACATATTTTATTTTATTTCTCATTATCAATTATTAGGATCTTTTGGATTTCCTCATATATGTAATTCACATATTGTAATATTAAGACCATTCAAAAGGTCAAAGTAATCAACAGATTCACGAATTAGACATCAGGTCATAGTATTATTTAGGGAATTCCATTATCATAACATATACCTCATTTCACCCGGTCTTGTCGGAGAGGTAATCTCATCTCACTCAGTCTCGCCGGAGAGGTAACCCCATCTCACCCGGTCTCGCCGGAGAGGTAACCTTATCTCACCCGGACAAGTTGGAGAGTCTACCGCACTATGCCCAGTTTTACCGGAGAGGTAATTATCATAGTATTTTCCACCCATAAACTTATTTCAAATCATGATCTTAAAAAAAACATCATTTATTATGATTTACATCAAGAAATAAGGAAATTAGTATTCTCATGAGGAATCATATTCTAGAACCGAGTAGTATCAATAAACAAGAAATAACAGTGGCCAAGTGTTATTGCTTATTTATCATACAAGCACTGTTCTAGTCATTATCTTCACAGGATACCAATAACCATCACACTTTATTTATGCAAGCAATTGGTTTATCTCAAAGCTTCATATTAAGGCATAGCATTAAAAATTCTCTTGTACTTCTAGGCCTTATTCTAGTTTTCTTGGTTCACTTTTGTTGTTCATCCGAATGTTTATTTATCATAAACGAATATCTAGTACAATTATACGAACAGATTGATTAAAATGAAATATTACGATTTATATATTTATTACAAACTAGAACTGAAATTCGAAATATATTATTGGTTATACATCCGTAACTTATTTTAGTCTAACTAGATTATAGGAATATTATGCTCAACATGCATTTCTATGTAAGGTTTATTCTATCTCTTTCTTCTTACTAGGTTGTTATCAAATAAACGAAGTTCTTTTAAAATTTCTAGCTCGTAGGTGGCATGGGTGCTAATACTAGTTTGGCGGTTCAACTATAAATTAACATTTACTGCTGTAGTGGCTAACATGTAGAGATTTGCCCATTTTTCATCTAATTTATCTTCCCAAGGTGGGTTACTGCCTATTTTTTGGTTTTCCTGAGACTTTTTCATATTCTCTTGACTTTTTCTAAGAATCCCACTTCTTTTATTAAGGGTAATTGGATTTTCATACTGAGCTTTACGGACAAATATTCCTTCCTCAGTATTTGCTGAGTATCTTGAGGAATTTGTTTGAGATGAACTTCCCTTTTCTTCGGGTGAACTATCTAATTTATGATAGATGTCCAAAATTCTTCTCTTACTCATACTGTAAACTAACATATAGTCAAATAACACATCATAATAATTACGCATGTATTTTCATAATTTATTTCCTAACACAAAATATAACTTTAAGTGTCAGCAGAACACTTCTTTGGCTTGAACCAGTGGCTAGGCTCTGATACCACCTTCTGTCACAACCCCCGACCCCTGATCCCCGGGAACGGGCAGACGTGATCACAGAGTTTTGGTGGTATCAGTTTGTTTAGTCTTGCAGCGGAATTTACATCAGGACCGTAGTTAGGAAATATTTATCAGAGTAAAACCACCATATTTTATAATTTTAAACAAATGGGATGAAACCCAAGTTCATAGTACACACGTTTTCATAGGAATAAACCCTATTTTATTTAATAAAAACATCTATTTTATTTTAGGTAACTATATTGCCACTTTTCCAAGCCTTCAGTGCTGTCCATGTGACAACTCGAAATTTAGAACCTTTCGTTGTATCTTGCTGTAACATATTTGAACGATATGAAACTAATTGACATGTTTGTTTGATTAATGATATAAGTGGACATTCTATGTGATTATGCGTTGTGTTTATTGTATGCGTGTATGTATGTGACCCGAAACACAAGAACCCAACTCGAGACCACTCGGTCTCGAGTAGTGTAACTAATTGGGCCGGTTGGGCCATTTGATCCGTCCAAAACCCATTAGGGTGCATCAACTTAAAGCTAGAATATAACCTTGTTGTTAGCCAACACTACCATCTTTGGACAACACACACACACTCCCCTACTCTCTCTCTCTAGAAAACCTTAAACCCTAAAGATCAAACATCACCTCCCCTCTCATCCTTCTCTCGGATCCAACCGGCAACACAAGAGCTCACGGTTCAAGCTTAAGATCTCCCTTGAAAACCTAACCGGTTAGTGACTTATGTTATGTGTGATATTTCGGTTGAAAATGATATGTTTCGGTTGATAGTTATGTATGATGAAGTCATATGATAATATGTTTGCTTGTTAAGTCTTATACATGATTAGGGTATTGATTATGCGATAATATGCACCGTGGCTATTGTTTGAATATGACAAAGGTGTTGGTGGATTTAATGAGTTCTTGGTGGTTAGACAATTCATGCTTAGTTACAACATTGATGATGAACATGACTTCATTAGTAAAAAGTATAGATTTTTGTGTGATAAAAGAATGATAAGGATCATCCGATTTATGAGGTTATAGAACAAATGTTTTGTTGCAAGATGATCTTGATATCTAGTTTAGGTGTTATAACTCTTGTCCGTAAAATGCAAAATGTGTTTGAATGAGGATATGAATACTTGAATAATATGAAGAACAACATGAACATGTTATGAATGTGTCTTAAATATTTGAAATTGATATGTTTGATCCATTTCGGTTAGTGTTAGACAAGGAAACATGTTAGTGCATTGTTATTGGCTAGTACACCATATCATGATCATGAAATTCTATTGGTTAGTACACTATGCAGAATCAGCAGGTGCTGGGAGTCGAGACCATTGGTTTCGACTCGAGACCATATGCGAGACAACTCGAAATCACGGTTGCGACACAGGTTGCGAGTCGAGAATCCCTAGTCTCGACTCGAGACCATGCATTATCAGCACATAAACATCATGACTCGAGACCATGGTTGCGGGTCCGGTTGCGACTCGAGACCAGTACATGCCTAACTCGAGACCTCCACAGTTGCGACTCGAGAACTCACGGGCACAACTCGAGACCGCATAGTCTCGACTCGAGACCATGACACTCGTACACAATGGTTGGACTTGCACACTGTTATGGGCCTTAGTAGTTGGGCCGCACACTTAGCCTTTGGTTGTTACACGAATGTTACTGTGGAACTTATTACGAACTGTTGATTTAAACTGCCATGCTAGACCTGTACGCCATGATCGTTACTTGTGTACAATACGTGTAGAACATACGTGCAATACTTGGATATGAACCTGGCATGAATGGTATCTATGGTAGGACGTAGTTGGCCACTTACAACTTGATTGACCTTTCTGTGTATCTGCCGAGCAAACCAAGGGGAGTTCACACCCTCTACAAAGCATGGGATTCCCAAGGGTTGGGAATGGGGTTAAGGAACGTGGGTTCCTCGTCCTCCTTGGGTAGGACAACATTGGTTCAGGAATGTAATTCCTCGTCCTCATGGACAGATAACTCGTACTAGACCAAAACTCTATCACGAAGTCCCTCCTTTTTATATCGACTTAATCGCCGGGCCAATGGCGAGCGGGTCATTAGTTAGATAGCGCTATTTAGGTCTGACAAACCTCACACCGTGCCGCAGAGGACGGGCGTGAACTAATGGATCTGGGGTACGTCAATGATGATAGACATTGACAGTTTCAGGGCACATAAACATGACTACAGTCAGCAGTCGATATGGTAACGAGTCTAGTGTATACATGGGGTAGCCCCCACGGCCGAAATGCCAGATAACTAACATGGAGTAGCCCCCACGGCTGGATTGCCAGAGTAACCGGGAATAAACAAGTCACGCTTTTCAACTATGGGGTAACCCCCATGGCAGGATGCCAGATAAAGGAAACTGTTTTCGAAACAACTTAAAACAAACACCCAACCGTGAACTCACTCAACTTGTTGTTGACTCGTTACTAAATGCTTTGCAGGTCTTTAGGTACTTAGCTGGTGCTTGCATAGAAGAGGGTCGTTGTAGGACATGGACAGCTGTTTGCCATGTTAGACTTTGAACAATTAAACTTATGTTTTGGTTTTAAACATTTTGCTTCCGCTTGCAACTTAAACTATGTTTGTTTGGACACCAATTGTATTGGTTGGATTTTATAACTACTTATATGCTTGTTCAATATGATTGGTGGCTGGATCCTGGTCAGTCACACCTCCAGGCGGTAGAACTCCGCAGGTGGATTTTTGTTATAGTGAACTTGGTTTTAATAAGGGAAAAGTTTTATTAAAATCAGACTATAACCTGTACAGTGCTCTACGATCCACAACGACGCTTCACTCCACATGCAAGGCTCGACATTCTAGGTGATATGATCTATGTGTATATTGCCTACTTGTTAGTTACATAGTACATTGCTCATGGTATGCTTGGTTAATATAACTACTGTTGCTTGAACACGTGTGTGCTTACTCACTTCTGTCATCGCACTTTCGCGAACCTCCCTCACTCACGTTCCTCTTGATATGAAGATCATGTCTGGACACATTAACATGACACAAGCCCAGTTGACGGCTCTGATTAACGAAAAAGTTGTTGCGGCACTTGCAGCTGCACACGCAGGAGGTCATCATGCTCTGCCACCTGTGTGCACTTTTAAAACTTTTATGGACTGCCGACCAACTACTTTTAGCGGCACTGAAGGAGGTGTGGGTCTCCTCCACTGGTTTGAGAAACTAGAGTCTGTGTTCGAAATGTGTGAATGCCCTGAGGCGCGCAGGGTGAAGTATGCTACCGGTACTCTCGAGGGTTTAGCCCTCACATGGTGGAACGCTCAGGTTCAAATGCTGGGGTTGGTTGCTGCCAACGCCACCCCATGGGAAACTTTTAAGGAAATGATCAAGGAAGAATATTACAGTCGAGATGACATTCATAAGCTGGAAGTTGAGTTCTTCAACCTCAAGATGACGGGGTCAGAAATTGAGGCGTATACCAAGAGGTCGAACGAGCTTGCATTATTGTGTCCTACTATGGTGGACCCTCCAATTAAGCGAATTGAACTCTTTCTCAAGGGCTTGGTGCCAGAGATCCAAAGCCATGTGACTTCAGCAAACCTCGCTACTATCCAGCAGGTTGTTCAGTTGGCTCACCGTCTTACTGACCAGGCGGTGGAGCAGAACAGGTTACCAAAGCGCATAGGTGCGGCAACTACTTCTGGTGTCCCTAGTGACAACAAACGGAAATGGGATGGAGCCTCAAGTAAGGGTTCGACTTCTGTTCAGTCCCAGTCTCAGCAGAGAAAGACTGATGACTACAAGAGCCCTAGTCAGCAATCATCTGGTGGCCAAAGTCATGGTGGGTACAAGGGGAATCACCCCAAATGCAATCGCTGCAGCCTGCACCACAGCGGGCCGTGCACCAGGGGTAACTGTCATCGGTGCAACCAGCTGGGTCATGCTGCAAAGGAGTGCAGGAGCTTATACCCCGCAAACCAGAATCGTCAACAACAGGCCCCACAGAACCAGCGCCAGCAACAGCAGCAAGGTGATAACAAAGGGTGCTTCCAGTGTGGAGTTGAAGGCCATTTCAAGAGGGATTGCCCCCAGCTGAACAGGAACCAGAACAACAACAACAATAACAACAATCAGGGGAATGGTAACAATGGGAACAACAACAACAATGGTGCCAGGGGGCGGGCGTTCGTGATTGGCCAAGGTGAAGCAAGGAATGACCCCAATGTTGTGGCGGGTAAGTTCCTTCCCGACGACTTTTATGTTACAGTTTTATTTGATTCGGGTGCCGATACTAGCTACATGTCACTAGAAGTTAGTCGAATGCTTAAGCGTATTCCAACACCTTTGAACAACAAGCACACTGTAGAGCTAGCAAACAGTAAGAGTTTAGAGGCCACACACGTAGTCAAGGGTTGTAAACTTGTTCTTGCTAACCAGACCTTCTCTATTGACCTTATTCCTATTGTCTTGGGTAGTTTCGATGTTGTCATTGGGATGGATTGGTTATCCCAACACAGAGCAGAGATTCTTTGCAACGAGAAGATTGTTCGTATTCCTGGTTCCAGTGGTGAACCTCTCATGATTCGTGGCGATAGGAGGAGTGCGGTTGAGAACGTCATCTCTCTCCTTAAGGCCCAGAAGTATTTGAGGAAGGGCCATACCGCCATTTTGGCTCTCGTTACAGACACCTCAGAGAAAGAGAAGAAGATAGAAGATTTCCCAATTATACGCGACTATCCTGAGGTATTTCCTGAGGAATTACCTGGCCTCCCGCCTCATCGCCAAGTCGAGTTTCAAATTGAACTAGCTCCTAGAGCTGCACCTATAGCTCGTGCACCTTATCGCTTAGCTCCATCAGAGTTGGAAGAACTCTCTACGCAGCTACAAGAACTCTTGGATAAGGGTTTTATTCGTCCTAGCTCATCGCCCTGGGGAGCTCCAGTGCTATTTGTGAAGAAGAAAGATGGTACCTTCAGAATGTGCATCGACTACCGGGAACTCAACAAGGTGACGGTGAAGAATCGTTATCCTCTACCACGCATTGACGACTTGTTCGACCAGCTGCAGGGGTCGAGCTACTATTCAAAGATTGACTTGAGATCGGGATATCACCAGTTGAGAGTCCGAGAAGAGGATGTCTCTAAAACAAACTTTAGAACTCGCTACGGGCACTATGAGTTTTTGGTCATGCCTTTTGGGCTGACAAACGCACCTGCGATCTTCATGGACTTGATGAATCGAGTGTGCAAACCTTACCTGGACAAGTTCGTTATAGTCTTCATCGACGACATCCTGATCTATTCTAAGAGTCAGGAGGAACACGAGCAACATCTACGGCTTATCCTGGAACTCCTTCGAACAGAACAGCTTTACGCAAAGTTCTCGAAATGCGACTTCTGGCTTCGTGAAGTCCATTTCCTAAGCCATGTGGTAAACAAGGATGGGATTCACGTAGATCCATCAAAGGTGGACTCGATTAAGAACTGGCCTGCACCTCGTACACCAAAGGAAATTCGCCAATTCTTGGGATTGGCAGGTTACTACAGGAGGTTCATTAAGGATTTTTCTAAGATCACACAACCTCTCACCTCACTAACGCAGAAAGGCGTTGTTTATCGATGGGGAAATGCACAGGAGTTAGCATTTCAGCACTTAAAGGATAAACTTTGCAGTGCACCTATCCTTTCCTTGCCCGAGGGCACAGACGACTTCGTGGTCTACTGCGACGCATCAATTCAGGGTCTTGGTTGTGTATTAATGCAACGGGATAAAGTTATAGCTTACGCCTCACGCCAACTCAAAGTTCATGAGAAGAATTACACTACGCATGATTTAGAGCTGGGAGCTGTTGTTTTTGCACTTAAGATATGGCGACATTACCTGTACGGTACCAAGTGCACCATTTACACTGATCACAGGAGCCTCGAGCACATCTTCAAACAGAAGGAGCTAAACATGCGCCAATGACGATGGGTCGAGTTATTAAACGATTACGAATGTGCAATCAAGTACCATCCTGGCAAGGCCAATGTTGTGGCTGATGCCCTTAGTCGAAAGGACACAGCGCCTAGGCGAGTGCGAGCATTGCAGCTCACTATACATTCTAGTCTTCCCTCCCAAATACGAGACGCTCAGATAGAAGCATTGAAACCAGAAAACGTCAGGGCTGAAGCCCTACGCGGCTCAAGGCAACGCTTAGAACAGAAGGAAGACGGTGCTTACTACGTAATGGGACGCATTTGGGTCCCACTCTATGGCAAGTTACGAGAGCTTGTGATGGATGAAGCACACAAGTCTCGCTACTCAGTACATCCTGGTTCAGATAAGATGTACCACGATATCAAAACTACGTATTGGTGGCCTAGCATGAAGGCCCACATAGCAACTTACGTCAGCAAGTGTTTGACTTGTGCGAGAGTCAAGTCTGAATACCAGAAACCCTCAGGCCTACTCCAACAACCAGAGATACCGCAATGGAAATGGGAGCAAATTTCCATGGATTTTGTTACCGGTCTACCTAGATCTCAACGAGGTAACGATACTATTTGGGTAATCGTGGATCGACTCACAAAGTCTGCTCACTTCTTGGCTATCAAGGAAACGGACAAGTTCTCCACTCTAGCAGACGTATACCTCAAGGAAGTTGTTTTGAGGCACGGGGTGCCCACCTCTATCATCTCGGATCGAGATGCACGTTTTACCTCAGAACTGTGGCAAGCAATGCACAAATCCTTTGGCTCACGATTAGACATGAGCACAGCGTATCACCCTCAGACGGACGGGCAGTCCGAGCGCACTATTCAAACCTTAGAAGACATGCTTCGTGCATGTGTAATCGACTTTGGCAACAGCTGGGAAAAGCATCTGCCACTGGTGGAATTCTCGTACAATAACAGCTACCACACTAGCATTAAGGCTGCTCCGTTTGAGGCATTGTACGGACGTAAATGTCGGTCACCTCTTTGTTGGGCAGAGGTGGGGGATAGTCAGATCACTGGTCCAGAACATGTGATAGACACAACTGAACGAATTGCTCAAATACGACAACGCATGGCGGCAGCTCCTGACCGTCAAAAAGTCTACGCCGATAAAGGCAGGAAACCACTTGAGCTCCAGGTTGGGGAGCGGGTACTACTCAAAGTTTCACCCTGGAAGGGTGTGGTTCGTTTTGGTAAACGAGGTAAACTTAACCCACGATACGTTGGACCTTTTGAAATCATCGAGAAAATAGGCAGGGTGGCCTACAGACTGAACATACCAGTAGAACTCGGTGCAGTTCACAACGTTTTCCATGTGTCGAATCTGAAGAAGTGTCTGTCAGATGAGACCCACATAGTTCCTCTGAAGGAACTCACTATCGACGAGCAGTTACGATTCGTCGAGGAACCAGTTGAGATCATGGACCGGGATGTTAAGGTCCTCAAGAGCACTAGAATACCTCTCGTTCGAGTTCGTTGGAACTCACGTCGCGGCCCAGAGTTCACCTGGGAGCGCGAAGATCAGATGAAACAAAAGTATCCCCAACTGTTCGGAAACGGTACAACTACTACAGAGGCTGAAGCTACGGAATTTCGGGACGAAATTCCAGATCAACGGGGGGTGGATGTGACACCCCAGGAAAACCGGGAAAACCATACAACTTAACTAGCTTCCTCAGTGAGTGCTTACCAAATTTCGGGACGAAATTTCTTTCAACTTGGGGATGATGTGACAACTCGAAATTTAGAACCTTTCGTTGTATCTTGATGTAACATATTTGAACGATATGAAACTAATTGACATGTTTGTTTGATTAATGATATAAGTGGACATTCTATGTGATTATGCGTTGTGTTTATTGTATGCGTGTATGTATGTGACCCGAAACACAAGAACCCAACTCGAGACCACTCGGTCTCGAGTAGCGTAACTAATTGGGCCGGTTGGGCCATTTGATACGTCCAAAACCCATTAGGGTGCATCAACTTAAAGCTAGAATATAACCTTGTTGTTAGCCAACACTACCATCTTTGGACAACACACACACACTCCCCTACTCTCTCTCTCTAGAAAACCTTAAACCCTAAAGATCAAACATCACCTCCCCTCTCATCCTTCTCTTGGATCCAACCGGCAACACAAGAGCTCACGGTTCAAGCTTAAGATCTCCCTTGAAAACCTAACCGGTTAGTGACTTATGTTATGTGTGATATTTCGGTTGAAAATGATATGTTTCGGTTGATAGTTATGTATGATGAAGTCATATGATAATATGTTTGCTTGTTAAGTCTTATACATGATTAGGGTATTGATTATGCGATAATATGAACCGTGGCTATTGTTTGAATATGACAAAGGTGTTGGTGGATTTAATGAGTTCTTGGTGGTTAGACAATACATGCTTAGTTACAACATTGATGATGAACATGACTTCTTTAGTAAAAAGTATAGATTTTTGTGTGATAAAAGAATGATAAGGATCATCCGATTTATGAGGTTATAGAACAAATGTTTTGTTGCAAGATGATCTTGATATCTAGTTTAGGTGTTATAACTCTTGTCCGTAAAATGCAAAATGTGTTTGAATGAGGATATGAATACTTGAATAATATGAAGAACAACATGAACATGTTATGAATGAGTCTTAAATATTTGAAATTGATATGTTTGATCCATTTCGGTTAGTGTTAGACAAGGAAACATGTTAGTGCATTGTTATTGGCTAGTACACCATATCATGATCATGAAATTCTATTGGTTAGTACACTATGCAGAATCAGCAGGTGCTGGGAGTCGAGACCATTGGTTTCGACTCGAGACCATATGCGAGACAACTCGAAATCACGGTTGCGACATAGGTTGCGAGTCGAGAATCCCTAGTCTCGACTCGAGACCATGCATTATCAGCACATAAACATCATGACTCGAGACCATGGTTGCGGGTCCGGTTGCGACTCGAGACCAGTACATGCCTAACTCTAGACCTCCACAGTTGCGACTCGAGAACTCACGGGCACAACTCGAGACCGCACAGTCTCGAATCGAGACCATGACACCCGTACACAATGGTTGGACTTGCACACTGTTATGGGCCTTAGTAGTTGGGCCGCACACTTAGCCTTTGGTTGTTACACGAATGTTACTGTGGAACTTGTTACGAACTGTTGATTTAAACTACCATGCTAGACCTGTACGCCATGATCGTTACTTGTGTACAATACGTGTAGAACATACGTGCAATACTTGGATATGAACCTCACATGAATGGTATCTATGTTAGGACGTAGTTGACCACTTACAACTTGATTGACCTTTCTGTGTATCTGCCGAGCAAACCAAGGTGAGTTCACACCCTCTACAAGCATGGGATTCCCAGGGGTTGGGAATGGGGTTAAGGAACGTGGGTTCCTCGTCCTCCTTGGGTAGGACAACATTGGTTCAGGAATGTAATTCCTCATCCTCATGGACAGATAACTCGTACTAGACCAAAACTCTATCACGAAGTCCCTCCTTTTTATATCGACTTAATCGCTGGGCCAATGGCGAGCGGGTCATTAGTTAGATAGCGCTATTTAGGTCTGACAAACTTCACACCGTGCCGCAGAGGACGGGTGTGAACTAATGGATCTGGGGCACGTCAATGATGATAGACATTGACAGTTTCAGGGCACATAAACATGACTACAGTCAGCAGTCGATATGGTAACGAGTCTAGTGTATACACGGGGTAGCCCCTACGGCCGAAATGCCAGATAACTAACATGGGGTAGCCCCCACGGCTGGATTGCCAGAGTAACCGGGAATAAACAAGTCACGCTTTTCAACTATGGGGTAACCCCCACGGCAGGATGCCAGATAAAGGAAACTGTTTTCGAAACAACTTAAAACGAACACCCAACCGTGAACTCACTCAACTTGTTGTTGACTCGTTACTACATGCTTTGCAGGTCTTTAGGTACTTAGCTGGAGCTTGCATGGAAGAGGGTCGTTGTGGGACATGGACAGATGTGTGCCATGTTAGACTTTGAACAATTAAACTTATGTTTTGGTTTTAAACATTTTGCTTCCGCTTGCAACTTAAACTATGTTTTGTTTGGACACCAATTGTATTGGTTGGATTTTATAACTACTTATATGCTTGTTCAATATGATTGGTGGCTGGATCCTGGTCAGTCACACCTCCAGGCGGTAGAACTCCGCAGGTGGATTTTGGGGGTGTGACAATCCAGCTGGCTTTTATTGGCTTCACACTAAGTTACCTGAAACACGTGTTTAAAACATTTTATCAGCAATAAATACTGGTGAGTGAATCCCAATTTAATCAAGTTTAAAGTCACAGTGAACAGTATTGAGAGTGATCACCTTGTTTATGTCTACACAATTACTCCATTTGGTACTATCAATCCTGACTTGTGGGTCATATTACCCATTGGCTAACTCATTGTCCAATGGTAACGCATTGTCATCCCGACTTACTACTCGCAAGTAGTACAAAATTTTGAATACAAAACCCGAACATACCGGCAGTAATTGAATAACTACAAAGACTCAATTACTGCTAATTTTCATAGAACAACATTTAAGGTTTGGTAAAACATTACCAAAAACATTAACAAAAAGAGGATAAACTCACATTGCTGTCTTAGGCTTTTCGTAAGGGTTTCCTGGGTATAATCTATAATTTATACAAATGTACATTGATTAGTATCATAACCCTTTGAAAATATTAATAATACCCTCCCCGAGACGGCATTCCTAAAACTACGTCGGGCAGAACCACTACAGTTGTTACCGAACCCTAAATCAATCGGGCAGCGTAACTATTATGAAACTGGGGTTATAATACATACAACAGAGCAGAACCTCGCTAATTAGGGGTATAATACCCGACTATAATGCCTCTAATTCAGAAAGTGAGATTGAGAATGAAATTGTGAGCGAACTGAAATGAGATCCGATGCCATCTATTTATACATGCTGAATTCGACTTTCAGGCGGCCCGCGTAAGGTAAGGCAAAGCCTTACGCGGCCCGCGTTGACTCTAGTCAACTCAGTAGCTTAGCAGGGTCATCAACTAGGTTCGACACGATATCGACACGTGTCAGCTCAGGGATGCGCCACCATTTGGAACTCTTACGCGGCCTGCTTGATCTAAAGGTTTCAGCGGAGTCAAAGTCTGGTCTTAATACGGCCCGCGTGAGATTCAGGTGGGATCCTACGCGGCCCACCTCAACTCACAATTCAGATTTTATATTTTACTTCTAATACTATAACATATTTCGGGTTTGGTTTTCACATACGGGGTGTAATATTTCAAGACATATAAGGGTATTTAAAATATAATAGGGTGTCGGAAAATATTCTAGGGTGTCGATTTTCTTGAGGGTTGTTACATATCCCGTTATCCCATTTTAATTTTACACCATCGTGAACCTTACGCCTTTTTTACTCTCTGAACGAGGTTCTCGGCATTGAAAAATTATCGTAAACTAAATCACACGTGTATATATTGACATTTAAGAGATATATAGTCAAGAAAATCAAGGGCAATGGTAATATATATGTGGATCAGACACAAAAAAAACACTCAACAAATGGCTACAATTTAAGGTATGTGTTTAGTGACGACATCAGATTCCTAATTAATGGAGAAAGGTCTGGTGGCAAGAAAAGCTGCTTCTAGGAGGTTGTCAAGTGTTTTTGCTCGACGATTCCATTCTTGGGTGTTTGGTTTGGCCCTTGTTCCTGTAACTCGAATCCTAGCCCAGAATATCACATTATAATTTTACACCATTGTGAACCTTACGCCTTTTTTACTCTCTGATCGAGGTTCTCGGCATTGAAAAATATTCGTAAACTAAATCACACGTGTATATGTTGACATTTAAGAGATATACAGTCAAGAGAATCAAGGGCAATGGTGATATAGATGCGGATCAGACACAAAAAAAACACTCAACAGATGGCTACAATTTAAGGAATGTGTTTAGTGACGGCATCAAATTCCTAATTGATGGAGAAATGTCTGGTAGCAAGAAAAGCTGCTTCTACGAGGTTGTCAAGTGTTTTCGCTCAACGATTCCATTATTGGGTGGTTGGTTTGGCCCCTGTTCTTGTAACTCGAATCCTAGCCCGATATATCTCATTTTAATTTTACACCATTGTGAACCTTACGCCTTTTTTACTATCTGATCGAGCTTCTCGGCATTGAAAAATCTTCGTAAGCTAAATCGAACGTGTTTATGTTGTCATTTAAGAGATATACAGTCAAGAAAATTAAGGGCAATGGTGATATATATGCGGATTAGACACCAAAAAAAACACTCATCAAATGGCTACAATTTAAGGAATGTGTTTAGTGACAGCATAGGATTCCTAATTGATGGAGAAAGGTCTGGTGGCAAGAAAATCTGCTTCTAGGAGTTTGTAAAGTGTTTTCGCTCGACGATTCCATTCTTGGGTGGTTGGTTTGGCCCTTGTTCCTGTAACTCGAATCCTATTCCGTTATCCCATTTTAATTTTACACCATTGTGAACCTTACACCTTTTTTACTCTCTGATCGAGGTTCTCGGCATTGAAAAATCTTCGTAAACTGAATCACACGTGTATATGTTGACATTTAAGAGATATACAGTCAAGAAAATCAAGGGCAATGGTGACGATATATATGCGGATTAGACACCCAAAAAAACACTCAACAAATAGCTACAATTTATGGAATGTGTTTAGTGACGGCATCAGATTCCTAATTGATGGAGAAAGGTCTGGTGGCAAGAAAAGCTGCTTGTAGGAGGTTATCAAGTGTTTTCGCTCGACAATTCCATTCTTGGGTGGTTGGTTTGGCCCTTATTCCTGTAACTCGAATCCTAGCCCGGTATATCTCATTTTAATTTTACACCATTGTGAACTTTACGCCTTTTTTACTCTCTGATCGAGGTTCTCGACATTGAAAAATCTTCGTAAACTAAATCACACGTGTATATGTTGACATTTAAGATATATACAGTCAAGAAAATCAAGGGCAATGGTGATATATATGCGGATTAGACACCAAAAAAAACACTCAACAAATGACTACAACTTAAGGAATGTGTTTATTGAAAGCATCAGATTCCTAATTGATGGAGAAAGGTCTGGTGGCAAGAAAAGCTGCTTCTAGGAGGTTGTCAAGTGTTTTTGCACGACGATTCCATTCTTGGGTGGTTGGTTTGGCCTTTGTTCGTGTATCTCGAATCCTTGCCCGATATATCCCATTTTAATTTTACACCATTTTGAATCTTACGCTTTTTTTACTCCCTGATCGAGGTTCTTGGCATTGAGAAATCTTCATAAACTAAATCACACGTGTATATGTTGACATTTAAGAGATATACAGTCAAGAAAATCAAGGGCAATGGTGATATATATGCGGATTAGACACCAAAAAAACACTCAACTAATAGCTACAATTTAAGGAATGTGTTTAGTAACGGCATCAGATTCCTAATTAATGGAGAAAGGTCTGGTGGCAAGAAAAGCTGCTTCTAGGAGGTTGTCAAGTGTTTTTGCTCGACAATTCCATTCTTGAGTGGTTGGTTTGGCCCTTGTTCCCGTAACTTGAATCCTAGCCCGGTATATCAAATTTTAATTTTACACCATCGTGAACCTTACGCCTTTTTTACCCTCTGATCGAGGTTCTCGGCATTTAAAAATCTTCGTAAACTAAATCACACATGTATATGTTGACATTTAAGAGATATACAATCAAGAAAATCAAGGGCAATGGTGATATATATGCGGATTAGACACCAAAAAAAACACTCAACAAATGGCTACAATTTAAGGAATGTGTTTAGTGACGGTATCAGATTACTAATTGATGGAGAAAGGCCTGATTACTAATTGATGGAGAAAGGTCTGGTGGCAACAAAAACTGCTTTTAGGTGGTTGTCAAGTGTTTTCGCTCGACGATTCCATTCTTGGGTGGTTGGTTTGGCCCTTGTTCCTGTAACTCGAATCCTAGCCCGGTATATCCCATTTTAATTTTACACCATTGTTACGCCTTTTTTACTCTCTGAACAAGGTTCTCGGCATTGAAAAATTATCGTAAACTAAATCACACGTGTATATATATTGACATTTAAGAGATATATAGTCAAGAAAATCAAGGGCAATGGTGATATATATGTGGATCAGACACCACAAAAAACACTCAACAAATGGCTACAATTTAAGAAATGTGTTTAGTGACGGCATCAAATTCCTAATTGATGGAGAAAGGTTTGGTGGCAAGAAAAGCTGCTTCTAGGAGGTTGTCAAGTGTTTTCGCTCGATGATTCCATTCTTGGGTGGTTGGTTTGGCCGTTGTTTCTGTAACTCGAATCCTAGCCCGGTGTATCCCATTTTAATTTTACACCATTGTGAACCTTACGCCTGTTTTACCCTCAGATCGAGGTTCTCGGCATTTAAAAATCTCAAGAAAATCAAGGGCAATGCTGATATTTACGCGGATTAGACACAAAAAAAAAACACTCAACAAATGGCTACAATTTAAGAAATGTGTTTAGTGACGGCATCAAATTCCTTATTGATGGAGAAAGGTCTGGTGGCAAGAAAAGCTGCTTCTAGGAGGTTGTTGGTTTGGCCCTTGTTCCTGTAACTCGAATCCTAGCCCGCTATATCCCATTTCAATTTTACACCATTGTGAACCTTACGCCTTTTTTACTCTCTGATCGAGGTTTTAGGCATTAAAAATCTTCGTAAACTAAATCACACGTGTCTATGTTGATATTTAAGAGATATACAGTAAAGAAAATCAACGGCAATGGTGATATATATGCGGATTAGACACCAAAAAAACACTCAACAAATGTCTACTATTTGAGGTATGTGTTGGGTGACGACATTAGATTCCTAATTGATGGAGAAAGGTCTGGTGGCAAGAAAAGCTGCTTCTAGGAGGTTGTCAAGTGTTTTCGCTCGACGATTCCATTCTTGGGTGTTTTGTTTGGCCCTTGTTCCAGTAACTCGAATCCTAGTCCAGTATATCCCATTTTAATTTTACACCATTGTGAACCTTACGCCTTTTTTACTCTCTGATCGAGGTTCTCGGCAATGAAAAATCTTCGTAAACCAAATCACACGTGTATATGTTGACATTTAAGAGATATACAGTCAACAAAATCAAGGGCAATGGTGATATATATGCGGACCAGACACCAAAAAAAACACTCAACATATGGCTACAATTTAAGGAATGTGTTCAGTGACGGCATCAGATTCCTAATCGATGGAGAAAGGTCCGGTGGCAAGAAAAGCTGCTTCTAGGAGGTTGTCAAGTGTTTTCGCTCGACGATTCCATTCTTGGGTGGTTGGTTTGGCCCTTGTTCCTGTAACTCGAATCCTAGCCCGGTATATCCCATTTTAATTTTACACCATTGTGAACCTTACGCCATTTTTACTCTCTGAACGAGGTTCTCGGCATTGAAAAATCTTCGTAAACCAAATCACACGTGTATATATTGACATTTAAGAGATATACAGTCAAGAAAATCATGGGCAATGGTGATATATATGCGGATTAGACACAAAAAAAACACTCCACAAATGGCTACAATTTAAGGAATGTGTTTAGTGACGAGATCAGATTCCTAATTGATGGAGAAAGTTCTGGTAGCAAGAAAAGCTGCTTCTGGGAGGTTATCAAGTGTTTTCGCTCGATGATTCCATTGTTGGGTGGTTGGTTTGGCCCTTGTTCCTGTAACACGAATCCTAGCCCGGTATAGACCATTTTAATTTTACACCATTGTGAACCTTACGCCTTTTTTACTCTCTGATCGAGGTTCTCGGCATTGAAAAATCTTCGTAAACTAAATCACTCGTGTATATGTTGACATTTAAGAGATATACAGTCAATAAAATCAAGGGCAATGGTGATATATATGCGGATTAGATACAAAAAAAAAACACTCAACAAATGCCTACAATTTAAGGAATGTGTTTAGTGACGGCATCAGATTCCTAATTGATGGAGAAAGTTCTGGTGGCAAGAAAAGCTGCTTCTAGGAGGTTGTCAAATGTTTTCGCTCAACGATTCCATTCTTGGGTGGTTTGTTTGGCTCTTGTTCCTTTAACTCGAATCCTAGCCCGGTATTTCCCATTTTAATTTTACACCATTGTGAACCTTACGCACTTTTTTTACTCTCTGATCGAGGTTCTCAGCATTGAAAAATCTTGGTAAACTAAATCACACGTGTATATGTTTACATTTAAGAGAGATACAGTCAAGAAAATCAAGGGCAATGGTGATATATATGCGGATTAGACACAAAAAAAACACTCAACAAATGGCTACATTTTATGGAATGCGTTTAGTGACGGCATCAGATTCCTAATTGATGGAGAAAGGTCTAGAGGCAAGAAAAGCAACTTCTAGTAGGTTGTCAAGTGTTTTCGCTCGACGATTCCATTCTTGGGTGGTTGGTTTGGCCCTTGTTCCGTTAACTCGAATCCTAGCCCGGTATATCACATTTTAATTTTACACCATTGTGAACCTTACACCTTTTTTACTCTCTAATCGAGGTTCTCGGCATTGAAAAATCTCCGTAAACTAAATCACATGTGTATATGTTGACATTTAAGAGATATACAGTCAAGAAAATTAAGGGCAATGATGATATATATGCGGATTAGACACAAAAAAAAAAACACTCAACAAATTGCTACAATTTAAGGAATGTGTATAGTGACGGCATAAGATTCCTAATTGATGAAGAAAGTTCTGGTGGCAAGAAAAGCTGCTTCAAGGAGGTTGTCAAGTGTTTTCGCTCGACGACTCCATTCTTGGATGGTTGGTTTGGCCCTTGGTCCAGTAACTTGAATCCTAGCCCTGTATATCCCATTTTAATTTTACAGCATTCTGAACCTAACACCTTTTTTACACTATGATCGAGGTTCTCGGCATTGAAAAATCTTTGTAAACTAAATCACACGTGTATATGTTGACATTTAAGAGATATGCAGTCAAGAAATCAAGGATAATGGTGATATATATGCGGATTAGGCACCAAAAAAAACACTCAACAAATGGCTACAATTTAAGGAATGTGTTTAGTGATGACATTAGATTCCCAATTGATGGAGAAAGGTCTGGTGGCAAGAAAAGATGCTTCTAGGAGGTTGTCAAGAATTTTCACTCGACGATTCCATTCTTGGGTGGTTGGTTTGGCTCTTCTTCCTGTAACTCGAATCCTAGCCCAGTATATCACATTTTAATTTTACACCATTGTAAACCTTACGCCTTTTTTACTCTCTGATCGAGAGTCTCGGCATTGAAAAATCTTCATAAACTAAATCATACGTGTATATGTTGACATTTAAGAGATGTACAGTCAAGAAAATCAAGGGCAATGGTGATATATATATGCGGAGTAGACACAAAAAAAAACACTCAACAAATGGCACAATTTAAGGAATGTGTTTAGTGACGGCATCAGATTCCTAATTGATGGAGAAAGGTCTGGTGGCATGAAAAGCTGCTTCTAGGAAGTTGTCAAGTGTTCTCGCTCGACGATTCCATTCTTGGGTGGTTGGTTTGTCCCTTGTTCTTGTAACTCGAATCCTAGCCCGGTATTTCCCATTTTAATTTTACACCATTGTGAACCTTACATCTTTTTTACTCTCTGATCGAGGGTCTCGGCATTGAAAAAAATCTTCGTAAACTAAATCACACGTGTATTTGTTAACATTTAAGAGATATACAATCAAGAAAATCAAGGGCAATGGTGATATATATACGGATTAGACACAAAAAAAAACACTCAACAAATGGCTACAATTTAAGGAATGTGTTTAGTGACGACATCAGATTCGAAATTGATGGAGAAAGGTCTGGTGGCAACAAAAGCTGCATCTAGGAGGTTGTCAATTGTTTTCGCTCGACGATTCCATTCTTGGGTGGTTGGATTGTCCCGTGTTCATGTAACTCGAATCCTAGCCCGATATATCCCATTTTAATTTTACACCATTGTGAACATTACGCCTTTTCTACTCTCTGATCGAGCTTCTCGGCATTGAAAAATATTCGTAAACTAAATCACACGTGTATATGTTGACATTTAAGAGATATACACTAAAAAAATCAAGGGCAATGGTGATATATATATGCGGAATAGACACCAAAAAAACACTCAACAAATGGCTACAATTTAAGGATTTTGTTTAGTGACGGCATCAGATTCCTAATTGATGGAGAAAGGTATGGTGGCAAGAAAAGCTGCTTCTAGGAGGTTGTCAAGTGTTTTCGCTCGACGATTCCATTCTTGGGTTGTTGGTTTGGCCCTTGATCCTGTAACTCGAATCCTAGCCCGGTATATCCCATTTTAATTTTACACCATTGTGAACCTTACGCCTTTTTTACTCTCTGATCGAGGTTCTCGTCATTGAAATATCTTTGTAAACTAAATCACACATGTATATGTTGACATTTAAGAGATATACAGTCAAGAAAATCAAGGGCAATGGTGATATATGCGGATTAGACACAAAAAAAAACACTCAACAAATGGCTATAATTTAAGGAATGTGTTTAATGACGGCATCAGATTCCTAATTATTGGAGAAAGGTCCGGTGGCAAGAAAACCTGCTTCTAGGAGGTTGTCAAGTGTTTTCGCCCGACGATTCCATTCTTGGGTGGTTGGTTTTCCCTTGTTTCTGTAACTCGAATACTAGCCCGGTATATCCCATTATAATTTTACAACATTGTGAACCGTTCGCCTTTTTTATACTCTGATCGAGGTTCTCGGCATTGAAAAATCTTCGTAAACTAAATCACACGTGTATATGTTGACATTTAAGAGATATACAGTCAAGAAATTCAAGGGCAATGGTGATATATGCGGATTAGACACCAAAAAAATCACTCAACAAATGGCTATAATTTATGGAATGTGTTTAATGACGGCATCAGATTTCTAATTGATGGAGAAAGGTCTGGTGGCAAGAAAACCTGCTTCTAGGAGGTTGTCAAGTGTTTTCGCTCGACGATTCCATTCTTGGGTGGTTGGTTTGGCCGTTGTTGCTGTAACTCGAATCCTAGCCCGGTATATTCTGTTTAAATTTTACACCATTGTGAACCTTACGCCTTTTTACTCTCTGATTGAGGTTCTCGGCATTGAAAAACTTTCGTAAACTAAATCACACGTATATATGTTGACATTTAAGAGATATATAGTCAAGAAAATCAAGGGCAATGGTGATATATATGAGGATTAGACACCAAAAAAAACACTCAACAAATGGCTACAATTTAAGGAATGTGTTTAGTGACGGCATCAGATTCCTAATTGATGGAGAAAGGTCTGGTGGCAAGAAAAGCTGCTTCTAGGAGGTTATCAAGTGTTTTCGCTCGACGATTCCACTCTTAGGTGGTTAGTTTGGCCGTTGTTGCGGTAACTTGAATCCTAGTCCGGTATATCCTATTTAAATTCTACACCATTGATAACCTTACGCCTTTTTACTCTCTGGTTGAGGTTCTCGGCATTGAAAAACTTTCGTAAACTAAATCACACGTATATATGTTGACATTTAAGAGATATATAGTCAAGAAAATCAAGGGCAATGGTGATATATATGCGGATTAGACACCAAAAAAAAACACTCAACAAATGGCTACAATTTATGGAATGTGTTTAGTGACGGCATCAGATTTCTAATTGATGGAGAAAGGTTCGGTGGCAAGAAAAGCTGCTTCTAGGAGGTTATCAAATGTTTTCGCTCGACGATTCCATTCTTGGGTGGATGGTTTGGCCCTTGTTCCTGTAACTCGAATCCTATCCCGGTATATCCCATTTTAATTTTACACCATTGTGAACCTTACGCCTTTTTTACTCTCTGATCGAGGTTCTCGGCATTGAAAATTCTTCGTAAACTAAATCACACGTGTATATGTTAACATTTAAGAGATATACAGTCAAAAAAATCAAAGGGCAATGGTGATATATATGCAGATTAGACACCAAAAAAAAACTAAACAAATGGATACAATTTAAGGAATGTGTTTAGTGACGGCATCAGATTCCTAATTAATGGAGAAAGGTCTGGTGGCAAGAAAAGCTGCTTCTAGGAGGTTGACACGTGTTTTCGCTCGACGATTCCATTCTTGGGTGGTTGGTTTGGCCCATGTTCCAGTAACTCGAATCCTTGCCCGGTATATCCCAATTTAATTTTACACCGTTGTGAACCTTACGCCTTTTTTACTCTCTAATCGAGGTTCTCGGCATTGAAAAATCTTCGTAAACTAAATCACACGGGTATATGTTGACATTTAAGAGATATACAGTCAAGAAAATCAAGGGCAATGTTGATATATATGCGGATAAGACACAAAAAAAAAAACACACTCAACAAATGGCTACAATTTAAGAAATGTGTTTAGTGACGGCATCAGATTCCTAATTGATGGAGAAAGGTCTGGTGGCAAGAAAAGCTGCTTCTAGGAGGTTATCAAGTGTTTTCGCTCGACGATTCCATTCTTGGGTGGTTCGTTTGGCCCTTGTTCCTATATCTCGAATCCTAGCCCGGTATAACCCATTTTAATTTTACACCATTGGAACCTTACGTCTTTTTTACTCTCTGATCGAGGTTCTCGGCATTGAACAATCTTCTTAAACTAAATCACACGTGTATATGTTGACATTTAAGAGATATAAAGTCAAGAAAATCAAGGGCAATGGTGATATATATGCGGCTTAGACACCAAAAAAACACTGAACAAATGGCTACAATTTAAGGAATGTGTTTAGTGACGGAATCAGATTCCTAATTGATGGAGAAAGGTCTGGTGGTAAGAAAAGTTGCTTCTAGGAGGTTGTCAAGTGTTTTTGCTCGATGATTCCATTCTTGGGTGGTTGGTTTGGCCCTTGTTCCAGTAACTCGAATCCTAGCCCGGTATATCCCATTTTAATTTTACACCGTTGTGAACCTTACGCCTTTTTTACTCTCTGATCGAGAGTCTCGACATTGAAAAATCTTCATAAACTAAATCATACGTGTATATGTTGACATTTAAGAGATGTACAGTCAAGAAAATCAAGGGCAATGGTGATATATATATGCGGAGTAGACACAAAAAAAAAACACTCAACAAATGGCACAATTTAAGGAATGTGTTTAGTGACGGCATCAGATTCCTAATTGATGGAGAAAGGTCTGGTGGCATGAAAAGCTGCTTCTAGGAAGTTGTCAAGTGTTCTCGCTCGACAATTCCATTCTTGGGTGGTTGGTTTGTCCCTTGTTCTTGTAACTCGAATCCTAGCCCGGTATTTCCCATTTTAATTTTACACCATTGTGAACCTTACATCTTTTTTACTCTCTGATCGAGGGTCTCGGCATTGAAAAAATCTTCGTAAACTAAATCACACGTGTATTTGTTAACATTTAAGAGATATACAATCAAGAAAATCAAGGGCAATGGTGATATATATACGGATTAGACACCAAAAAAAACAATCAACAAATGGCTACAATTTAAGGAATGTGTTTAGTGACGACATCAGATTCGAAATTGATGGAGAAAGGTCTGGTGGCAACAAAAGCTGCATCTAGGCGGTTGTCAATTGTTTTCGCTCGACGATTCCATTCTTGGGTGGTTGGATTGTCCCGTGTTCATGTAACTCGAATCCTAGCCCGATATATCCCATTTTAATTTTACACCATTGTGAACATTACGCCTTTTCTACTCTCTGATCGAGCTTCTCGGCATTGAAAAATATTCGTAAACTAAATCACACGTGTATATGTTGACATTTAAGAGATATACACTAAAAAAATCAAGGGCAATGGTGATATATATATGCGGAATAGACACCAAAAAAACACTCAACAAATGGCTACAATTTAAGGATTTTGTTTAGTGACGGCATCAGATTCCTAATTGATGGAGAAAGGTATGGTGGCAAGAAAAGCTGCTTCTAGGAGGTTGTCAAGTGTTTTCGCTCGACGATTCCATTCTTGGGTTGTTGGTTTGGCCCTTGATCCTGTAACTCGAATCCTAGCCCGGTATATCCCATTTTAATTTTACACCATTGTGAACCTTACGCCTTTTTTACTCTCTGATCGAGGTTCTCGTCATTGAAATATCTTTGTAAACTAAATCACACATGTATATGTTGACATTTAAGAGATATACAGTCAAGAAAATCAAGGGCAATGGTGATATATGCGGATTAGACACAAAAAAAACACTCAACAAATGGCTATAATTTAAGGAATGTGTTTAATGACGGCATCAGATTCCTAATTGATGGAGAAAGGTCCGGTGGCAAGAAAACCTGCTTCTAGGAGGTTGTCAAGTGTTTTCGCCCGACGATTCCATTCTTGGGTGGTTGGTTTTCCTTTGTTTCTGTAACTCGAATACTAGCCCGGTATATCCCATTTTAATTTTACACCATTGTGAACCGTTCGCCTTTTTTATACTCTGATCGAGGTTCTCGGCATTGAAAAATCTTCGTAAACTAAATCACACGTGTATATGTTGACATTTAAGAGATATACAGTCAAGAAATTCAAGGGCAATGGTGATATATGCGGATTAGACACCAAAAAAATCACTCAACAAATGGCTATAATTTATGGAATGTGTTTAATGACGGCATCAGATTTCTAATTGATGGAGAAAGGTCTGGTGGCAAGAAAACCTGCTTCTAGGAGGTTGTCAAGTGTTTTCGCTCGACGATTCCATTCTTGGGTGGTTGGTTTGGCCGTTGTTGCTGTAACTCGAATCCTAGCCCGGTATATTCTGTTTAAATTTTACACCATTGTGAACCTTACGCCTTTTTACTCTCTGATTGAGGTTCTCGGCATTGAAAAACTTTCGTAAACTAAATCACACGTATATATGTTGACATTTAAGAGATATATAGTCAAGAAAATCAAGGGCAATGGTGATATATATGAGGATTAGACACCAAAAAAAACACTCAACAAATGGCTACAATTTAAGGAATGTGTTTAGTGACGGCATCAGATTCCTAATTGATGGAGAAAGGTCTGGTGGCAAGAAAAGCTGCTTCTAGGAGGTTATCAAGTGTTTTCGCTCGACGATTCCACTCTTAGGTGGTTAGTTTGGCCGTTGTTGCGGTAACTTGAATCCTAGTCCGGTATATCCTATTTAAATTCTACACCATTGATAACCTTACGCCTTTTTACTCTCTGGTTGAGGTTCTCGGCATTGAAAAACTTTCGTAAACTAAATCACACGTATATATGTTGACATTTAAGAGATATATAGTCAAGAAAATCAAGGGCAATGGTGATATATATGCGGATTAGACACAAAAAAAAAAAAAAAAAACACTCAACAAATGGCTACAATTTATGGAATGTGTTTAGTGACGGCATCAGATTTCTAATTGATGGAGAAAGGTTCGGTGGCAAGAAAAGCTGCTTCTAATTGATGGGTGGATGGTTTGGCCCTTGTTCCTGTAACTCGAATCCTATCCCGGTATATCCCATTTTAATTTTACACCATTGTGAACCATACGCCTTTTTTACTCTCTGATCGAGGTTCTCGGCATTGAAAATTCTTCGTAAACTAA